>VWPU01016343.1:0-65256 GCA_013398955.1 Callaeas wilsoni
CGCGGCGCTGGCCGTGGTGCTGAACGCCGGGGCTGCCGCGGCCCGCCCGCACCGGCGCTCGTCTGGGTTCACTACCAGCACTGATGTCATTTGGGCTCGCTATCGGAACTGACTTCCCCATGGAATAAAGAGACAAAATGATGTCTGTAGTCTTCCAAAGGGTCCTGGTAGATTTGTGGGTATTTTGTTTAGCTCAGGGAAAACTGGCAGTACAAGCCCAAGGCCTTAGGCAATGACCCAACCTTCCCAAAGTTCCTGCAAGACCTCTGATAGAGGAAGGGACATGATTTCTTTTGTTTATCAGAGGCAAAAAGATGAGAAGGAACAGATGCGATGCCACAGGTAAATTAAATTTAGGACAGTGTTTTTTAATGTACCTACCAACTTCACTATTACATTGTCCCCTCAACAATCGATACCTTTGCATTAATCTGACAGCCGTGATTGCATTACCTATGCTTCAGCTGCATGTAACACATACAGAAGAGTGAAACCAGCTTCCCTGCAGCCTGGTGCATGATGAGGCAAATGTCATTATGTCCGTCTGCTTTCATATCTTGTACCTGCATTGCCAGAGGGATCTGGGAAATGGATCTTCCTCTGTTGGGACTTGACATGCTTGTCTTTTTATTATATTTAAAGCTCTCTCTGTGACAAGTTCAAAGAGCTTTTTTGCTCCAGGAAGAAACAAACAATATTTGAACAAAAGCTGCTGCAGCTTCTCGCTTGATGTTTTGAAAATTGTTTAAATTACAGAGTTTGAATGTAGTAGAACATAAAATCTACCAAGTACAAGAGCTTACACATCTGTTTCATACCCGCTGAGCAGCCTGTTACACTAATGGATTTGTCATGCTTTATCTGGCATCTGGGCACTTCCGGGAGGGAGACCCCAGTCATGGCAACACATGGGTTTTGTCTGAAAATTTTGTCATAGAGGTTGTTTTAGTCTTGAGACAAGAACTATACATTGCCCAGAAGACAGCTTTTCTTGTAACAGTCCTCTTAGAGGAGACACAAGATGTTTTGTAGTTGCCGAAGATCTAAAAGTTTTTCATAATTTTATCAGAGCTAATACTAAATGGGCAATGAATAACTAGAATGTCCTACAATTTCAGGGAAATAATTATCCCTTAAACACAATTTTTGTATGTTTACAGTTTTTAAGTAGTGGATTTACTGTATAGTGTACATAGCCTCAAACAACCTGCTGTGACTGGACCTGCTCTGAGCAGGAAGTTGGACTAGAGACCTCCAGAGGCCCCTTACAACCCACGTGACTGATTAATAGGAACAAATTGTCCTCTCCTCTCATTGCTGAAGTCAATGAAATTAAACTACCATAGATAAAACACATCTCAGAAGCTCAGTTTGCAAAACACTTTTGAATCATTCTGGATGAAAACACACTACGTGAATGCAAGCTGTCATGCTTGGATTACTGTTTAAATAGGCAGCACTTATCTCAGTCTTTCCATTCATGGCACTGAGATCCTATATAACGCAACATTATACTGCTGGCTAGGA
This sequence comes from Callaeas wilsoni, assembly GCA_013398955.1. NCBI lineage: Eukaryota > Metazoa > Chordata > Aves > Passeriformes > Callaeidae > Callaeas > Callaeas wilsoni. Next base: position 1,528 of record VWPU01016343.1, read on the forward strand.
GGAAAAAGCTCGGTTACCAGTTTTCCTTGGTATTAAAGGCATATACAGGACGCATCTCTGAGAGGAACCAACAGAACCTTTAACATGTGAATCGGAATAATCCTTGAAGTAAAGAGGTAGTTTTGAAATCAACATACAAGTTTTACACCCAGGGCAAAGTTGTTTCTGTAACTATGTGACTGAGAACCAGTGTGGTAATGACCCACAAGTGAGGTGAGTTTGGTCTGTAGACAGGCAGGGCAGTCTGCTTGCTTGGAATGTGGGATCAGAGCCCTGTGCCTGAAGCTGAAGTGCTGAGCAGTGGGGAGGGATGTCAGAGTACACTGCAAGCCATAAGGGTGTGGACTGGACTGTGAAACTCAAAATAAGCAAAATTAAGCCCAGATCTTAAGAATACAAGACAGAGGGATGCCTGCTTTTTAGTGATGGCAAGTGAGGGTGCAGTGGGGCATGAATAAAGTACAACTTTGGGGATATCACACAATTAACTGATAATCTGCAGTAAGCAGACCTAGTCTGAGTCTTCTTTATTACACTCAAGTGATGCTTCTCACAGCACAGTCATGAGACCTGAAGTGTGTTCCTTGAGTACCACACAACAGGTTAGGTACTCACCTCAAATACCTTAAGGACACGGGACAACGGTGAAGTCTTGGCTCCCTTGAGCATGAAGAAGAGGTTCAGCATGGCTCTCCCGTCCTTCTCCTCGAATACAATGGTCTCTGTAGACTCTGCAGCATCAGTGGCTGCAGCTGCAGCCTCTCTTTCCTTCCTGGCATCTTCAATGAGGCTTTGACGTCTTCCGATGAACCGTGGAGACTGAAGGCAGAACAGAAATAAATAACACTGCTAACAGAGATGTAGGAGATCAGAGGCATTCCCAGAAGCTGGATAGGATGTGACCGGTATGTATTAGCAGAGGAAGCAGGGAAAGGCTGGACTGACTTGCCTGGCTTTGTAGAGGAAGATCTGCTCATGAGGACTGAGGTTTTAGAATTTAACTTTCAGACATATGGGGCTTTAGGAAAAAAACTGTGTAAAATATCTTTTTAGTGTAACTGGAGAGGGGGCTTCTCCCCTCACCTCCCCTAGCAACAGTTTTCAATATCCTCCAAAAAACAAAAACCAGAAACAATCTTATGTGGTTTTCAGGTGTCTGATGAACTCAAATGGAGAGACACCAGATAAACCTGAAGTCACCCGAGAAAAGATACTTCATGCAGGACAGGTGAAGCCCGTAACTGTGGCTTGGCCAGGAAACATGAACTGTTTGCAGGTGTATTAGCAGGGCAGCTTAGCAAAACTGCTCCCAGGATCCAATATGACATTTACTTTTGACATTAAGTGGATGCTTATCCACTGAAGTGTAATTGAAACCACTAACATATATCCCAGAAAATAAATTCCTTCACTTATCTGTAGATTTGTTTTGTCTCAACAAACTCCCGCAGGTTTCTGTTACTTGGAATTGAACCTAAAATGCAACTCTGTGCCTGAGGTCGTGTGAGGACACCTGTTTATATTTATGGTGAACTACAAACTATTTCAATCACTGCTGTTTCTTTCGTTATACAAATAGCTCATATACCAACTTATTTGTTCTTGGTCTTTTTACAACCAGTTTTCTATTTAGAGGCAACGCATCTGGTTCCAGGTTTTTGTGTTCAAGACCCAAACCAGATGACAAACCTCCAGAGCTTGCTAAAAGAAACCTGGGGCAGCACTGAAGAAGGACACAGAGTGGGACTGGCTGCAGTTTTCCCTGTGATCACATTGAAAATATTTAGAAAAGAGATACAGGCTAACTAAGCAGTGCTTTCCCTATCTTGTGAAAATTAAGAGTGTTTTCATTTTAATATGACAGCCCGATTGACTACCAAGTTTATTTTCTCTCTGATTTTCAAAGCCCACTACCAGTACCTTATGTTTCCTGGGAGAATCCTCTTGGATGCTTTAGCGGTGTAAAGCTGACATTTTAAACGCAGCCTCAAAAAACTCAGCACATCGAGGCACCAGCCCACGCACCTCTATCTGGTCCTGTTTCAGTAAAGATACCCCTCCAAAACTGTATTTTCTCATCCACCCTTTATTCCTCACGGCACAGAAAAACACCTAACAAAATAAGCATATATTGCTGCTCGTCTAAATTGGTGCTATTGGTGCCCGAAGACGGCAGACATCTAACAAGTGACCTCAGTCGTAACTCTAAAAATCTTGTGAGCATGTGCTCGGCTTTAAGCGTGTGTTTTCCATCACTACAGTGTTTTAAGCTAAGCTGGTGTTTACTTTAAAGTGCCTGCAATAAGCAGGGCAAACAGCCCTGTGCCAGCCACAGAAAATGAGCTCCACAGCCATCCCAAGCCCGGCAGTGCTTTACCTAAGAGTGCTTTGTCACACTGTGCCCCGAGGCGCAGAGGTGCAGCAGAATTTTACTTCTGGGTTAGAGAAGGGGAGAGGAGGGAAATTAGACCCCCATATTTAGGCTGTAAAATCTGGTTAAAATCCAGCTGGGTGGGGTTTAAAAAGTCTGACTCAGTTGACTGGAAAGCTGCACCAGGAGAAGCAGACTCAACCAGTCACACACATGTGCTGCGACTGGGTGGCCCCTGGAAGGCATGAGTGGGGACTCTGATCCCTGTCAAGGGATCCTGGAAGTTTCTTATCTACATGATGGCATGTTTTAGGTGGGTAAATTGAAAAAAAATCAAAACAAAGCAGAAAAATGTTGAACTTTGCTTGGGAGAAGAGGGCTGGGAGGGGTCTGCCTGCCTGCTGCCTCCTCTGCCAAGTGGAGGCTGCCTGGCTGCGTGTTCCCCAGCTCATTGTCCTCAACTCTGCCCCTCATATTTATGCTCATTGGGGTATGAGCTCCTTTTGCTGGAAATTAGGAATGTGGCATATATGATAGCCAAACTGATCTTATGATAAATGCCTTCCTTTCTTCCAAAGGTGCCATTATAAGGTATTTCTGAATTGCCTTGCAGACTCGCTCCCTGAGTGCATATCTGGCTACAGTGAGAACTGTAATTTGATTTTGGAAAGCATTTATTTGCCTAACCGGGGCCTGACTCATTCACCTCTTCTGAAGGTTAGTTTGCACCTCTTATGAAGGGTTTGTTCATTTTTCCTTCTTCAAATTTGCTGCAACTCAGAGTGCCCAGCCTGCATATTGTCAGTAAAAATACTGTGTTCTGAGCTATTTTCTTGATTTTTCCCCCCGGCTCATTATTTACAGCAATCAGGAATGATTGTAAAGACTGGGGACAGTAAAATCCCACCCCTGCTTCCCTGGGTGCTCTTTCCTGCTTTTTTGGCTCCAATTGCTGTCTCCCGCCTGGCTCTGTAACCAAACCCTGCCCCAGAAACAGTCCCAGGGTCTCTTGCAAAAACTATTAGCAGCAGAAAAACTAACCAAAGACTTTCCACGGAGTTTGATGTTTGGCTGTCCCAGCTGACATGTAAAATATCTGCTGGTGTAGATGAGTTCTGGGATTGCAGAGGTCTGGATTCCCCCCCTCCGCAGTTTGCAGTTTCCCCTGGCAAGGGAACACCTCAGACCTGCCGGAGGTGATGTGATGGTGGGTGAGGGCTGTGTGGCGGATCGCCCACGGTCACAGTGACAACACGAGGGCCAGGGACATGCGATGTCACATACAAACGCAGAGTCATGCCTCTTGCCTGGAAGAAGCCAGCAAAATAAGTGGCAGGGTTGTGGAGTTCTCCTGTGCTAGGTGAGAGCAAAGAGGAAAGCTTTTTATGCATCCAGCTCTCAGAACAGGGCAAGGTTTCAATTTTAGTTTTTTCCTTTTCCTGAAAATTTTCATTCAAAGAAAGAAGACAAACACAGGCTAAGGTTTTATGTATCCTCCAGGCTGGAGGAGCCACTCACCCCAAGCAGGTTGCCTCACTCTTGTCAGCTCACTTCTTGAACCTGAACTCCCCTGGCCCCTATGTTCGGTGGCCCATTTTTTCATAAAACACAGAGCAGCACCCCAGAGGGTGTAATAACTCTTCACTTCTCCAGACACTGAGCATCTCAAATACTGATTTTACAAGTTGTCTGGAAAATATCAGGTTTTCAATGGCCACTCAATGTTCATTATTTTGCTGGAATGAAAAGGACTGTGTGAGGGGGAAGCCCTCCCTGATTTCCATTTATTAGAGAAAGCAAGCTTACCTCCTTGTTTTCTAAATGTTTTCCTTCTTTTCCAGCAAATTCCACTCTCCAAAACACCTTTCTGCCAATGTAGTGGTTGATTTCATTGAGGCAGAGCATTGCACAGGGTCAAGAGGAGAGTGGGTGAAAAAGGCAGCAGGTATAAGGGAGGGAAATGGGGAGCTCTACAGTTGACCTGCTGGAGTCACGCTGAAGAGATCTGCCAAATACATCTGCTGCCTAACCCATCTCTATTCCCAAGTTTCCTCCTGCCAAACATCCCAAGGGGGTCCCCTTCTGGTGCACTCATTGCCACTGGCTGCTCTGGCTCCTGTGTTGTCACCTGCAGTCTCTCCACATCTTTTCCCTACAGGACTGTCCAATACTGGAAGTCTTCAAGCTCTCCCTGCCTGCCAAGGCTTTGAAGTTAAGAGGTGAAATGTCCCTGTCCCTGCCCCTACAGCCAGTCCAGTGTGTTGGCCAGGCTTGGCTTTCTGAAGGCAGTTGACAGCGCAGGGGGAAGTTTTCCTCTCCCTTCTCTGCCACATTCAGATCTGGTGTAAGCAGAAGCTTTCCCTGGGCTAAACACAGGGCTGAGAACACATCAGGGAGGACTGGAAACAGAAATGGGGGAAGGATGTTCTGGGAGATAAAACAGAAACAAGAACCATGAACAAACTAGTTAAACTCCCTGTGCCTTGTGTGCTGTCTGAAATGACAGCCCCACTTCTTTTGTTATGCTAGAACAGGTGAAATCTCTTGAGTTTAATGCCTTGAAACCTGGAAATTGCTAAGATCTTCAAATTGCCTTTCACAGGGGGATTCCTTGCTATTTTTGCCTTAGGTCTGTGGGTGATTCACCTTACTTTTGGTTGAAGTGGTTTCATTATTTCAGGTTTTCACCCCCTTAAATGCTTTCATTTCACATGTATCAGTATGTAGAGAGAACTGTTGGAGTAATTTCCCTTTGCCAGCCTCGAGCCCGGACGTGCCCATGTCAGGGAAGTCCCATGAACGCAGTGTTGGTCCACCTATCCCTGCCTGCCTCTGCCTATAGCTATGGAAGAGGCTGTGGTTTTTGGAGGGAGAGGGAAAGAAGTGGGGTAGGGTTGTCTTACCATGATGGCCTCGGCTTGCTTGGAGTCCAGCTCCGACACCGCCCTGCGGAAGCCTTTGGCTGCAGAGGTGGAGATGTTCGGGGTTGGCATCTTTGCTCTTCCACGAGCTCTGCTGTCTGCTTTCCAGCTCCTTGCCAGCTTTTATAGGGCAGAGCTGACGTCAAAGACTCTTTCAAATCTTCTCTTCCCCTGCCACCTCCCCATCACCACCTCCCTCCTTTCTCCCCCTCAGGCTGAGAGGAGGAGGGGATGTGAAGGAGAGAAACGTGTCTGTCCCATTAAATCTAATCGCTACAAAGATTGCAGACACCCTGCCTTCACAGACCAGACAATCCCCCACCTGTTTGCCTGCATCCATAAGATTTCTACTCTAATTTACCCCTCCTCTCCTTCCCCCCCTCCACTTCTGGATGGAGTTCATTCTCATTACATCTTTCAGTCCGACACATTTGCTTCCCCAGCTTTGGAGTTGCATGAACGGATTTTGATCTGTGAAAGGATGAAATAAAAGGAAGGGAGAGATTTAGCCCTCTCCAGCCTTTTTTTCCCCTTGTTTGCCTTGTCATGGAGGCAGTAAAGTAATAGGAAAATAACACTGATTCCCCCAAGGCAGCTGCGGGACTGGATGCTGTTCTCATGTATGCACCTCCCGGTGCCTGGCTACTGACAGAGCTGTGCCTTTCAGGGCTCCCCCACCACCTCGGAGCTTGATTTGGCCATGTCACTCTGACAGCAAGAGGGCAGAATCTGAGTCCTCAGAAAAAAAAAAGGCTTTAGAGGAAATAACCCGGGAAAACCCTCTCAGTCCTGCCTTCCTAAGTGCTTTGCTCCTCTTGCAGTAATTCCTAAGAGACCAAATGCCTGACTACAGCTGGGTCTGTGACAGTGGGTGACAGGTCAGACCCATCCCAGGGTCTCTGCTTTGCTATGAGTAAAACTGGTGCTTTTCTCTGATTAGACTTGCAGCAGCTGTCCCACCCAAACAAGCGCTGCAGGAATGCATGGCCGTGCTTTGTGCGAGCCACCACCATCCTGGTGACAGGCCAGTGACTGGCACAAATCCCTGTGGCAGGGAAGCTGGTGGTGTTTCACCAGCTGACTGCCCGAGAGCTCACCCGCAACCTTGCTGACCACGGCATTGACAACTGGCAGGGTTGGTGGCTCATCCTGCACACAGCAGGACAGCTGAGTTCATCTCAGGCTGCTGATGACTTTTGCGGTGCCAAAAGCTCTGGAGAACCAACAACCCATTGACCTCCTTGAGGATGCAGAGCTGTTGATATTTGCCAAACACCAGGGAGCAGGCAGCATGACCAACACTGCCAGCCCCACCAAGGCAGCTTGGGAAGCTCACTGGTAGGAGTTGAAGCTGAAGTAAGCAGTTGGCAGCAGCTAAAAATTGGTGCAGTAGTGAGACAAAATTGATTTTAAGTCATGTGGAGTGTCTTCTCTTATTGCAAGTGCTGAGAGCACTCAGCTGTTCAGTGCAGTAGGAACCAGAGGAAGGAGTTAAGCATCCATCAGGGCTCCTCTCTCCCCAGCCTCTGTGTCCTCCCGTGTGGTATCACCTCACACACTGAGAATAGCCCTTGCTTTTGCTTTAATTTCATCCCTAATCCACTCTGAGTCTCCTAAACTGTCTATTTGCTCTCTGCTAAACCCTGGATGCTCAAAACACAAGATAAAACTCCACCAAACTGATGGAGGGTAATGCTGCCTGGTGTTGCAAGATTTTCTTGGAAAATATTTTGGGGCAGGTTCCAAGACACTCCACTGCCCAGGAGCCGGTCAAGAAGCAGCATTGGAGGCTCAGTCACCTCCTATCTGCTGGGGTGGCTTTGAGGACCCTGGGGAATAAAAATTAGCACAATGCTATGGCTGATTTATTTTTGTGTCACTGGCTGAGGTGAACCATGGTTGCTGGGCAGGCTGGGGTGCCAGGAACACAGCTCTGAAGACTGTAAGGAAAGAAGAACCCACTCCAAAAGAAGCCACAAAAATAAAGCTCACGTATCTTTCATGGTAGGCACCAGTGAAGAGACCTCAGTGGGGATTCTGTAACTTCACTAATGCCAGTAAAGTAGACATATAAAGAGGGCAAAGGACATGGCTCTTGCTCACAGTCTAGGATGAAGCTGCAAAGGTATTAAGGATGAAAAGCCATAGTTAGGCTAAGTACTCCAGAAGTGTTTAATTAGAACTATTCAGAGACTTGGGAAGTGTAATACATGGTTGAAAATAAGCATTGTCAATGAAGGGCCTTGCCAAGACTGGGCCAGCTTTACTGGGATTTCATTTGGAAAGGAAAAAGAGACTTGGCTAGGAGGTGAGTTACAAGAATTGCATTTGATTATACTTACCAAATCAAGTTTTAACTGTGGATGAATTATTCTGGCTTGCACTACCTTTAAAACAGGATGTAGAATATGGAATTACAACATTTTTCATTTGAGGTTTTCAGTTCAATTTAAGAACAAAGGCAAAATTCAGATTAATTGATTAATTTAATCGCTTTTCCTTCACGCTGTTTTCTTACCTTAAAGTCAGAAAGAGAAGTCATTTTGCTAGACCTTTGGAAACTGACTTAGTTTAAAGGTCTCTTTAGAGAAGTATTTGCCAGTGATGATAAACCTAAAATCAGCCATCACAGCAAGTTTCAGTTATCCAAATCTGTAATAAATTTGCTAAGAGGATAGCCTTAAAATGTCAGTTCATGTAAAGAATTGAGAAAATTGGCAAAATAATAAATATGGAAACAGAACGAGCCACTCAGCCTTCCTGCAGTCTGTAACCTATTCAGAGATCACATATGAAAGCTCTTCTGACAAGTAGAGGCTTTAAAATGTGTTGATAACATCACACAAGTCTTCCAGATTATTGTATGACTAGATGGAATTTCTCTGAATATATTTTCTGTTTTCCTTTTGTCTCATTACATGTTGTTACTTCCTTTTGAAATTCAGTACTTTATTTAAGATCATCAGACCTTCTACTTAGTTATCTCATGCCAAAGCCCTTGATTTTTAATCCCTTGTCTTCCTACTGTTGGCAAATTAGGCATACAACTCTCTTCTTCTTTAAGCCCTGCTAATCTGCCTGCCTCATCCCTGTCTGGTGATGAGAGTCCTGCACTGTATGGAAATGCTGTCCAGCATGGAGCCAAAGTTCTGCATTTCATGCAACCGAGGCCAAAATGTGCAGATTGCCATGAGAGAATTGCCATGGTAAGAATTTCTCTCTTCAATAAGAGTGGAAAATCAGGTTGGTTCTCCTGTCCTGGAGGAGCTGACAGAGGAGGGAAGCTGGGAGAAGCCATGTGGCAGCAGGTCCTCCTTTTGGGCAGCAAGGTTGGTGGATGTTCTTCAGAGCAATTATCAGCACAGCTGCAAAAGGACAGGCATTATTTTTTCCCAGTGCAAAGCTGTTCAGCATATTTTCCACCTGTGTCCTTCGCAGGCAAATGCCCATCTTTTTGGAAATCACCCACAGCTTGGAATTTTTCATCTCTTTGTGTGTCTACATCTCTATAAACCTGGGTCTTTACCTGGGTCCATGTTTAAGTTCTGCTGATATCAGACATGAGTTTTGTGGGGGATGTAAGCCTATTTGGTTAAACCAAGACCAGTTTGTCTCAGCTTTTGTCATGTTTGACTAATTACCTGATTTGCTAATAGGGAAGAGGAACCTTTAGGAAGCTTTACAAAGGAAATACGACAGATGGACGGGTCCTCATCACTGCTTTGTTTCTCATACTCCAACCACATGACCGTCCTTGAATGTGTGTGGGTGCCATGTGTATCCAGCTGTGTGTTTTAAGGGATTAATCTGACATAAAGCAGCCGCAGCAAACACAGTTGGACACTGTTTCACTGCACTAGTCCCCAGACAGAAAACTCCATAAACTGGGATGCTCTGACTGTGCTTCCCTCAAGGGTGAAGCAGACACAAAAAGAATCCAGGAATGGCATTAAGGTGCAAAGTACTGCTGGTCCTGTGGAGGCTCGTTTCACCTGCCACTGGATGCGGGATGCATGGTGCAGAGACAGAAACAAGACATCAATATCTGTGGCTGGATCCATGTGGTCAGTTTGTGCATCCTCAAGCATTGTTGACAATAATCACCATTTCTGGGCACCTCGGGTATGGGGACCAAGGGGAAACCCCGCCTGCCAAACATCCATCCCTAACTGTGAGGAGCTGGAGAGACGTCCATGAACCAACCTGCAGTCTTGATGCAAGTCCCAGGGTGAACCGGTGGCAAAGGCACTTGGCAAGGGTGGGGGTCTCTCGGGTGGGCCAGGGAGCTGCAGGGACAGGGTTTGTGCTGTGACAGCGCCCCAGCAAGGCCCAAAGAAAGGGATGGTGTACTCTCATGTGAGGGCGAGTTGCCATCTCCCATCACAAACAAGGCAACCCTGATAGCCATGAGGGGTACCCAGGCCCCCCTGCTGCTCTTTCTTCCACCCACCCGCTCTCTCTCCCTCTCCTCCACAGCATGAATAATTACAGTCTGCCATAATTTTGAAGCAATTATAGGGGGGTGAGCCAGCTCCATCAAGAGATGTTTTTTTCCTCTTCTCCCTTCACAGCTCCATTCAACATCCCCAAGTGCCACAAAGGAGTTTAACAACCCATAATGACACCTCAGGCCTCCACATCATTGCATCCTCCCTAAGACTGGGCCAGCATCAGGAAGGAAAAAAAAAAGATAATTAAAATCCTCACCTCCCTCTTAACTTTGCAGCCTCCTATTATCTGGAAAACATGGACTTCCGTGCTCACGCTCTCTCACGACGGATGAGCCCTGGGGAAGGGGGGCTGCAAGCAGCAGAGATGCGTTAACTCTCCAGTCAGGGCAGCGAGATGCTTTGTGCCACCCCGGGAGAAAGCAGCAGAGATGCGTTAACTCTCCAGTCAGGGCAGCGAGATGCTTTGTGCCACCCCGGGAGAAAAGCTCTGCCATTCCCTCCACTGCAGAGGCAACCTGTGGGACGTGACAAGTCTCCACACAGGGGTTGCTCTTCCAAGGCAAAATCCAAACAGCCAACTGTGTTACCAAAAAAAAAAAATTAAGCAAAACATGCACTTTCCTAGAGATGATGGAGTAGGGCTATGCAGCTTCCTCCAACGACTTTTTGTCTCAGTGTGTGCCAGTACATTTTCATAATGCAGTGTACAGGAGAGATCTGCTCCCTAGATGTGAACCAATGGCTTAAGGACCAAGGCCAATACCCTCAGCAGCAAAATGCAAACAGCTGTGTCAGAGATTTCACATTTCAGAAGGCCAGATTAGCCTTTAGCTAAACCTGAGAATATTCCTGTAACCCACAAAAAATGTCCTGCTGCCCCCTATTTTGAAGCATGGGGCTGGGTGGTCTCATAACTCTGTTTTCATCTCCACATTCAGATACAAAATTCTGTACCTGTGTTGCTCAAATCTTGCCTCAAAACCCGTTGAATCTCCACTCATTTGTCAACAGTGAAAATAGAATTCTGGGAAGTTTTTGCAGCAATCAACTTTTCTGAGGAAAATAACCTGATTTCCAGCAAAACAGTGAATTGTTTGGGGGAAGGGTTTTCAAAGAGAATGGAGGCTACCTGGATGGAGGGGAAAAACAGCACCTTCCCAGGAACTGAGAATTCAGCCCTGAGTTTTCAGAAGCAAACCCAGCTCTCTTTTTCAGCAAATGGACCTGGAACAGGCAAGTGAAAATTCAGAAATATTGTATTGATGATTCACCTGCCACTGCAGAATCCAAAACAACCATCTTGTCTCAGATCAATGGGGAAGCACTTAGGAGCAATTTTCTCTTTGGAAATGTGGCCAGCAAGCAGGGAGTCAGGAGCAGGTGGTGGAATACAATGCGCACCTCTCGGAACATGCCATTTAGTGGTGTTGTAAAATTAATTGATGACACCTCTGGCCTGCTTTATTTCGACTTGTGGACAATTTCCTTAACAAGATCATCAGAGAATGTCATTTTTGTGCAGAAACATAACTTATGTGTATTGCAACAGATTTTCTGCACCACCAGTACTCTTGATTTTATATAAGTCTATGACACCAAATATTTCACTACCAGTTCCTGAAGTTGGCTTTCTTACCAAAAAAAAGAAAAAAAAAATTAAATGCAAACCTTTTGAGAAGTGAGGAAAGATTGAAGAGGATTCTATAAGCTCCCAGAGAGGTGGAAAAACCTTCAAGAAACAGTAAATATCATATAGAGGTCTGGCACAGAATTTTTGAACATTGAGTTTGACAGTTAATTTGCTTTTTTGGGGGAAAAAAAAAGATTGTGCAGGTAAAGAGCAGCCAGAAAACATCCAAAACATTATGACAAGAAGAATCAAATGTCCACCGCTAATTCTATTGCCAACCATGAACACAGAAAACAGGGACTGCCTTTCTGACAGCTCAGTTCATGGCCGTGGGCAAGTCATTTGACTCACTGCTTCGTTTCCTGCCTTCTGCCACCAGGCTGGTAATTGCTGTGACCTTCAGCTGTGAAGAACCAGTTAATGTTGGGCAAGAGATGCAGAAATCGATAGAAATATTTGGCTCTCAACTCCTTTCATTCCTCTCACCTGATGTCTGATAGTCCATCAGGTCTTTGCATTGCTGAATACATGTGGAAAAGGGACTCATGCTACTGCTTGTTTTTCTCCAGACCCTTGGAAGTCCCAGCTCTAAAAGGTTTGCAATGACCTCAATCTTCCAAATCTTTCTGTAGATGAAAAAAGGAAGTTAAGGACATGTCCCCATTTTATTGCCTAATTCATTAAGTCCCAGTCCTGCTGTATTCATTCCTGAAAGCTGGCTTTGGGGAACTTAGTCTCTTCATGGCTGGCGACCATGGTATCTGGCATGTTTAACCCTCTTGCTCATTCACCCACACCATGGAGTAAGATAGAATTTATGTAGCTCAAAGCAGAATCAGAAAGGAGAAAGACAAGCCTTGGTGAAGTACCCAAAGCAAGTTCCCACTGCCCTTTCAGAAGGAAACCCTTCACTGTGTGTTGGACTGGTCTGAGCGTGGCCAAAGCTGACGACATGGGACCTGAAGGGACTTTGGCCCATGGTCACCTGTGACTTAGGAACTGACTGCAAGGCTGCACAGTGTGGCTGGGATGGGTCTTGACCCCATATCTTCTCCAGGTCCCTCCCTCTGAGTGTTGTTTTCCCCTCAGTTTCCTGGCCACCCATCCCTGCTGTTCCAGCTGTGGATCCAAATGGTGCTAGAAGAGGACAAAGGTTTTCCATCAGCGCTTTGTCACTGTTTGCCCAACACCCTCCATTTTCATGAACATGTAACTTCTTTGACACAGACACATCTTCCTCCCCCTCCTCTTACCCTTTTTCTCATCTTCTGTAACAACAGCTCCAGGTCAGCGAGGTGGACCAGCAAAATGCAGCTCAGTGCTACTTCCATGTGAACAGCAAATCGTCCGCTTCTTGCCCAGTCGGTTCCCTCTCTCCTCAGGCACTGGAAGATAAAAACCATCCACCTGTCAAACAAAAGGTCTGATGTGATTTTAGCATTACGTGTCACACACAGGGTCTCTGACCTATGAAAATGTCACCACATTGACTTCATACAAACATTTATTCATCGTTCTGTTTATAGACAGAAAGACGTTTTGCATTCAGCACTGAGTGGATGAGATTTATTACGAAGACACAACCAGTTCTCTACTGGAACTTATCACCATCATTTCACAGTGAAGTCAGTGCTTTCCTACTGATCCACATCTGCTCAGGATCTCATCTGTTATTCCTAACAGGTAGTCATCAAGTAAATAAATACATGAAAAAGAGTATGAGAAAATATTTTCCTCTCCTTTTCAGAGGATGAATGTAAATGCATCATCCATGGCAAGGTTCATTCCATCCAGCAGGCTTAAGAGGATGACTCACCAAAGCCCTGTGCTTCTCTTCTGGATCTTCAAGGTGTATCAACAATGTTTTATTGATTCACAGTCATGGAAAGTAAAGAAACAAAAGAGTCTGGGATCTCTACTGGAACAATACGCCTGACTTCAGTACTTCTGCCATTAAGCTGCAGGGATGACGCCATGGAAAAGCATCTAAGAGATTATTTTTCCTATCCTCCCAAATGATGGGATTGTTGGTTACACATATGGATCCCTATGGATCTTTAGATTCATACAGATTTTAGTGGAGAAGAGAACAAAAAGATCAATAGCTGAAAGTCAGGCAAGGAAGAAAAGTTCAAGTCAGCAGTAGGACATACATATTTTTAATAGTGATGGCAAGCAAGCCAAATGGGCATTGGGAATGCTGTGTTCCCCTTTGCCTGAGGTGTCCTAACCAGAACAGGTACCTCACTTGAAGGCTGTGTCCGAGACAGGACAGGGTAAGACTAACGGGGATGGAAAGCCCACGTGTTGTGCAGGAGGAGATCCGGTTGTGATGACCCATAGCCACAAAGCTGGGACAGGGGTCCCTACTGTCCCCAGCCAGGAAGCCCCAGGAAGGCAAGGTAGACCCCTCCCAACACCTGTCAGCACTGCATGGCTGAGGTCATTCCACCTTGCACCTGGCCAAGACTGGTCTTGGAAACCTCACATTTTTCATGCGAAAAGACAGGTAAGAATACATCATCCGGGCAGAGGAAGTCTTTGGCCTTTCCCTGTGTACCAGCTAGGAAAATTCATCTCTGTGCATCACTTAATGTGGTAGAAATTACGTGGTTTGCGTGTTCATCCTTTCCTCTTCCCTATTGGTGCTGACAGTGCCTGCATCAGGAGGTTTAATAGTACTTTCACTTATTTAATTTACATCAGGGACGTGCTAGATGGCAACGAGGTGGGATGGTCCAGGAGGAAAAGCACTACAGAGAAGAGGCTAAAAACTCCCTGGATCTTCATTGTTCTGTCTCCCTTCTCATTCCTACTTTCGAAACATCACCAAAAGCAAATAAATACCTTTATAGGGGGAGGCAGGATGTGATTTTTTCCTCTTTCTCATATTGCTTCCCTGCCTCTCCTGTGGGTTTGCCTTCCCCATCTCCCTGTTCCCTTCCTCCCTACCTATGTTTGACCTGAACAGCAGCAGAAGCCTGACCATAGCCTGAAGGGATTTGCCTTGTGCCTTTAGTGGGATGGAGTTTGGTTTTCCTTATCTGTCCCCGGTAGGGCCATGTGTTTTTTCTCTGCTCCCCCTCCCTGCAGATGCGTGTTGAGGGCAACAAGAGACAAGGGGTCCTTGTAAGTGCCTTATGATAATTGCAGAGCAGCGACTGCTCTGAAAATCTAAATTCCTCCCTGACATTTCCAGTCTAAAGCTCCCACTGACTCAGCTGCTGCTTGTGATATTTAAACAAGGATTATCTCCTTTTTTATTCTTTTCTTTTTTGATAATGGGATGGCAGAAGGTTAGTTTAACACTTTCCTATGGTTGGTTTGGCTGTTACAGATCCTATGCTCTCCAGGACTGTAACCCAGCCTCTGCTTCCCAAGTCACTCATTTGGCATAACTAGGAGGATCAAAGGCTCCTGTCATAAAAAACAAGGATCTTTCCCCAGATTGTTGTATTTTCCAAATTTTTCTTCAGTGTGAGCTTTAGTATACCTGAAAATTTACTGCTTTGGGTGTAAAAGGACTGATCTCATTGCTTCAGCACAACTGCACTTAACATCCCTCCAGGTCCCCAAGCATTCCTCCTTACAGCAGTTTTCTGTCCACTAGAAGAGATTTCATTTCACAGGGATGCGGAGAAGCATCTCCACAAAAGAACCTCAAAGAAATCTCAGGGCACTTTTTGACTCCCAAGAGACACAAGTGCAGCATCACTAGGGGAACAACAATGAGAGCTCTCCATCAGTTCAGGAATTACCTGGCAGGCAAGGGACAGCACAGCAAGTAAGTAATACCATCCAGCCCCTCACTTCCATGCTTCAAAAAAGGTGTCCAGAATGCAGAAAGCTGACAGCACAAAAGAGACACCCAGCCCCAACTCTTCCAAGAGTCCCCATCATCCTGAGAAAGCTCTCCATATCCTAAACAATGCTCTGGGGTACACAGGCTCTGGAAGGCTGCAAAGGGGATTGTTCTCTTGGACTTGCAGGATGCTGTAGCCTCCTCTCCAGCACTCAGAAATGGGAGCAGGATCAGTGTGGCTGATAACCTGTTATTATGGCATGTACTGAGTCAGAGCAGCTCTTCTGGTGCCCTGCCATTAGCCAGAGGTTTATTCCTGAAATTGGCCAAGAAACTGGGGAGGATGGGGTGAGGAGGAATCAAGGGGAGAACAGAGGGGATCTAGACTGGGATGCAATCCCAGCACCACACGCAGGACCAGCTTCCTTCCCTTTTACTGCGATTTTGCAAATGACTGAGCAAAATACAAGCAGTCCTTTCTGCTTTTCAAAGAGATTAAGGGGTTAGGAAGTGGGGAGGGGGCTTTCCCATACCCTATTCTGGAGATTAGGGTGGGGTGGACTGGACAAATTTAAGAAGTGCAGATATGCTTGAAAGCATGGAAGATGTGGGCACATGGCCATGGGCTGGACTCAGTGAGGCTGAGGATGGGAGTGAGGGTCTGCCTTTGCACACACTGTCCATAGCACTGACAGTGGCAGTGGGGAGTGGCAGGGGCCCTGATGTCTCACCACGTTCCCTATCGCACAGCCACAGTCAGGCAGAGCAAACATCCCTAAATGGAGCTGTTCCCACTGCGCCGCCGATAAGCAGCGCGGGCCAGGAGCAGGGACAGCTGCCTGTTTTTCCCCGTGTTTCATGACGTAGGGCTGCTTTTCAGCCCTGGCAGTTCCTGGAGAAGGCCTCTGTTTAAGCTCCTGTTTGATCAGGAGCAGCACTGTTTGGAATGCATCTGTCCTGGGGAAGGATGACAGCCTGGGGCATCTTAAATGAGCAAATGGTGCAGAGATGATGTGGGTCCACTGTCCATTTTCAGTCACCATCCCACTCACTCCCCCTCCCAGTGCCAGACTTTCTCCTGTGGACTCAGGTACATCATCCAGAGCAGGAGCAATACCGGCCATGCCACACGTCGGATGGGCAGAACACCTGGTCTTCTTCTCGTGGTGCCCCCCTATCTTAAGCACCTGTTTCCATTCACGGGTGTCGCCATGGCAATTTGCAGCTGCCAGGCAGTGGAGATCATGGCTGAAATGAAATGCTGCTCCCTGGTTTACTCCTTGAGGATAGAACTCCAGAGAAGGAGTGCTCTTCTCTTCCAGCACAGCTTGGGGAGCCAGCAGTGGGATATGGCTGTACACTGGCTGTGCACAGGATCTCTCCTGGCACTATTCTCCCACCTAGAGAGCAGCAGGCAGCCACCAAACCACAGTCAAAGCAGTGAAGCTTAGGCACAGAGAGATAACGGGGCCTGAGTGCAAGGCTGAGACTGATTATCCTTAGAATATCTTTCCTAGCTTCTTGTTTTCACAAATTAACATCTCCATCTGGTCCAGAGCTATTTGAACGGCCTTCTGTGCAAGCAGCTCTTAGAACCTGTTAGGGGCTAGTCAGGTGAGAAGGTGTGTAGAACTCCTCTGTCAGGGAAATCCGTGTTCCAAGATGGAAAACACATTGTGGGTAGTTCCCACTGGCTTCTTTCTGGTCACCTCTACAGGCCCAAAAAGGACCTGGAGGACTCCTCCTTCCCAGGAAGGGTTTAAAAACTAGACTCGAAATGAGGTTATCATCCATTCCCCTGGTGACATGTGACACACTGGATGGTCAGATGGCCACGGTGCCCTGCAAAAGGACCTTCACAGGATGAAGAAGTGGTCAGCTCCAGCAAGTGACAGTGCAAAGTCCTGCCCCTGCAGGGGAATCATCCCATGCACCAGCACATACTGGGAGCCAACTGGCTGGAAAGTAACTTTGCACAAAAGGCCCTAGAGGTACTGGTGGGCCCAGCTGAACTCAGTCCCATGCAGCTGCTCTGCCTCAGCAGAGAACTGAACCAGGTCATCTTGAGATCCCTTCCAACCTCAATCACTCTGCCATTCTGGGATCATCAACGGAGAGAAAAGAAAAGAAATACAGCAGCACTTGAAAAATTCCTCTTCAAAAGCCCACCTGAAACAATCCCTCTGCCAAAAAAATTTTAAAAACCCAAAAGCAAACAAAATAAAAGAACCAAAAAAGAGTCTCTCCTTCCCTCCAGCTGGTCAACGCACTTATCAGTTTGCTGGGAAAATTTTTACATAAGGACCACTTAGTGTCCTTGTTAATAATGTGACACCCAACTACCTTCTTCTGATTGCCATGACATGTTGCAGTTACTTCCAGATCAGCCACGGGGCTCTGTACCCAGTCCCATCGGGTCCCTGACGCCTGTGGGGCAGTCGTGAGCTGTGGAGATGGACCCTTGGCAGGGCCAAGCGAGCACAGGAACAAGTGACTGGCTGCTGCTTGTGACGTGCCTGCTGGCCTGTCATCTCCAGTGGCACAGAGTGACCGCGTGCTCCAGGCTGGCCTCCCGCTGAGTCACAGCCAGGGAGCCTTCCCCCACATCCTCCAGCCATTGTTAGCACAGGTGGACTGGGACAAATGGTGGTGCACGTGATTCTTCAGAAGGTGGCTGTTATTTGTCCATCACTGCAAGGGCTTTGGAGTTCCTAGAACAGGAAGGTGCTGCATTTCTGCTCAATAGTAGCATGAAAAGTCATATTCACATCCTTTCCAAGGCTCTTCTGTAATCATGACACCATGTGCTGCTCCCTTCCCTGTCTCCCAAAATGGTTGTTCCATCAGGCCTCCAACACAGGGTAAGTAAAACAGGCTGAGTTTCTCAGTGGTGCCTCACCAGCTCTCATGATCTCTCTGTCATTCTCCTGTTCCACTGTAGGTGGTAGGACTGACCATGGGTAAGTCAGTCCCTGGGCTTCCACTCTTGCTAGCAACGCCTGAAAAGCAGACCAGCTTCTCCCAGAGTCCACAGCTGTGCTAGACATACATTTCTGCTCACACCTCCACATTCATGGCTGAAAGAAATTCCGTTCTTATGTCTCTTGACAACTGGTGGCCTGGAGAAGTCTGCAAGATGGTCCTGAACCTGGAATCTCCTTCTGAGGGTCAACTTGCCTTAAAATAGGAGGTAAAGCTGGTGTAGAAACCTACTGTGTTTATTTTGTATGCAAATCAGATATAAAGTCCCATGGCCATCCCCACCCTGCCTTTTGGTCAGTGCTATCAAAACCCTGTTAGGTCTCGAAGAGTTGTAATCAGAGACACATCTGTGAGGAAGTGAAATCCAAACCATCGTCTCAGCTCCCCTGATTCACCATCCACAAAAGGAATCGGTCAAAAATGTTCCTGATGTTGCAAGTTTCTCTTCACCCCTTTTCTGAAGCCTCCCCTCTGCCCCAAGTTGCTGGTGGTCAGCCAGGGGTTGAACTGGGAGGCAGATTGCCAGAGCTGTTCCTGCGAGCCCTCATGCCAGGCAGGGCAGGCAAGCTCTGCCTTAATGGGGGGACACATCAAAGGAAGATTGCAAGGCTTTGGCAGCACTCAGGCGTGCTCCTCTCCTCCTTTCCACTGAGAGATGCTTCTTACGAACCAGGAGATGTCCGTAAAGAAGTGGTTTCCTGAAACAAGAGGGACCTGGAACAGCTTTCCGCCTTTCAGTAAACATTCATTTGTTTAATGGCTGGAGATGGGCATGAGGGAGCCTGAAATCTCATTCCCCTGTTGAATTTCCAGGAAGCCAAGCATGCTGAGTCCAGCTGGACACACAGCCCCAGCCCACAGAAACCTCCTGACCCTCATCTGCTCATGACAGCATGTTTGCTCACCCTCTTTCACCCTCGTTTTTACACTTTTGATGGGATCCTGTTTCAGCTCAGGGTGACTGTCAATAATCTCTGAGAATGGGCATCTGCTTCTCCCTCCCCATCAGCCCCACCTGCAGCCTGGGGATATATCCTGACAGCAGACAGGGAACAGCTCCAAAGATAAGCATATCCCACGGCAGGGCAGGGCAGGGCAGGGCTTGCCACCTCCCCTCTCCCCTTCTCCACACTCAGAATCCATACCACCGAAAAAGGTTTCAGATCAGACCCTTGTATTGAAGTGACTGTTCTGGGCCTGATTTTTGGAAAAGCTGCACATTTGGGTAGCTTTTGAAATATTATCTGTCTGCTGTGAAAAACAGGGCCACAGGCTTCATCTGAAAGAGTTTCTAAAGGGTCTTAAACCCCCTGTTCCATGTAATGTATTTTTTAAACCTGCTTCTTCCTTTTTTTCTTCATTGTTACTATTTTCCTTGTAAGTGGAGGCATGGGTCAGTTTTGCTCCACTGCATTTCTTTTCAGCATTAAATAGCGACCTGCTGAAGTGGCTCAGGGATGTGCTGGCATTTTGCAGCCTTTTATTAGGCAGAGGTCCACTTGCGGATGCTGAAGACAGCTTAACCACTGTGGTTGTCAGGAGGCAGGGAGAGGCGAGGGAAGGGTAATTGAGGCTTTAGACAGTGCTTGGCTCTGTGAGACACCTACCATCAAACCCAGGCAGGGCTATTGATCGGCCTCTCAAGTGGTCTGCCTCTCCTATTAGCACTGTCCTCAGCAAGGCATAGGGTATTGAAGAAGTATAGATTTTTGGTTGCGCTTTGCAGTGACACTGGAGGCAGGTGGAATTGGGAGGCACAAGGACGTGATCTCTTTATGGGGAAAAAGACAGGGTTGTTGCCCCAGTGGAATGGAAGGTCTTGGTGGTACCATTACCTTGGGGGTAGCAGTGCATCCACGCTGGTCTGGGACAGTTCCATGGTAAATCCCTCTCAAATAATGTAGTCTTAATTGCAAGCACCTCAAATTACAGACTGAAAACTTTTCTGTTTAAGGAGAGGAGCACTTAAAATGCAAAGAGGAGTTAGTTGTGCAGTTAAAAACCATGGAAAACTAGCCCTAAAGAAAGCACACTTGGTAAAAGAGAGGACAGCATTCTCTCTGGCCAAGGCAGTTTGAGACCTTAACCTCGGGTCTGAAAGAAAATGGTGGTGGCTGATAAACTTTACAGACAGGAGCGACCTGGTGGTGCAGCAAATGCTGAGAAATCTGTAGTTTTCTGTGCAGTGTTTCAAGGTGGAAAACAGATGAAATAGATGACCTATGCAAGACATGGATGATCTGTGCATGTCTGAGGCTATCAGGATGGCATGGGCTGTGACGAACTAGTGACTTCCCAGCAGGGTGGACCATGAGGGCTGCAAGGTGTGGGAGGAGGAGCCAGGCTTGGACGGTGCCATCCCAGCAGCGAGGAGACCCTCACTGAAACAGTCTTGCTCCTGTGAACTGCTTCCCTGGGCGGGTATCCCCAGGCTGGTGTGGGGACAAGGAGGCTGTGCGAGTAGTCCGTGATCTGCTCTGGGGCTCCAGCTGGACCTCACATGCTGTGCCCAGATTGTGCTAGACAAAGGCACGGGCACATCGGTGACAGACGGGGCAGGCACGGCGGGAGCTGTGCCTCAGTGCCCCCATGGCAAGGCGGACTCTGCTGCCCTGCTGCGGCTTCACCCTGGGGAAGGCGAAGGAGGGGCCGGAGTTTCGGGAGGTGCTGTCCCGGAAGGTTTCGGTGCTCGGCGGGGCCGTGCCGTGCCGTGCCGTGCCGTGCCGTGCCGTGCCGTGCCATGCCAGGCGGGGCGGGAGCAGCAGCGCAGCGCGGCGGCAGAGCACCGGGCGGCGCTGCGGGTCCGCCGGCAGCCGCGGCATCCTGCCCTCGCACCCTTCCCTGCTCCCCGGCATCCTGCCCTCGCACCCTTCCCTGCTCCCCGGCACCCTGCCCTCGCATCCCTCCCTGCTCCCCGGCCTCCTGCCCTCGCATCCCTCCCTNTTCCCTGCTCCCCGGCATCCTGCCTTCGCACTCCTCCCTGCTCCCCGGCATCCTGCCTTCGCACTCCTCCCTGCTCCCCGGCATCCTGCCCGCGCATCCCTCCCTGCTCCCCGGCTTTGGGTCTGCAGGCAGACCCTCTGCTGCCCCCGCACCCAGTGACCAGCAAACGCGAGCCCCTCTGCCGAAAGAGCGGCACAGCGCAAGGGTCAGTGAGACCCCGCAAGATCTGGGTCTCCCTGTCTTGCGGCTGCAGCTGTTCTTGTGTCACTGGGAGGGTACAGCTGCAAAGCCCCTCTCCAGGCCCACAGCAGCCCACACCCGAAGTGTTTCACGGTTTACTACAAGATATAAGACCTGGCTTTTTTCCTTTGAATGTACAGGCCATGGAGATGATTGGAAGGCTGGAGCGCCTCTGCAGTAGAGACAGGCTTGAAAGAGTTGGGGTTGTTCAGCCTGGAGAAGAGGAAGTTCCAGGGAGACCCTACAGCAGCCCTCCAGGCCCCAAAAGCAGCCTACAAAAAGGCTGGAGAGGGACTTTTTACGAGGGCATGTAGTGAGAGGACAAGGAGGGAAATGGCTTTAGACTGAAAGAGAGCAGGTTTAGATTAGGAAAAAACTGTTTACTGTGAGGGTGGTGAGGCATTAGAACAGGTTGCCCAGAGAAGTTGTGGGCTCCCCATCCCTGGAAGTGTTCAAGGCCAAGTTGGATGGGGCTTTCAGCAACCTGATGTAGTGAGAGGTGTCACTGCCCACGGCAGAGGGGTTGGAACTAGTTGATCTTTAAGACCCCTTTCAACCTATTCTTTCTTTAAGACCCCTATTTCAACCTTCTCTTTCAACCTTTCAAACTATTCTATGATTCTATTAAATGCCCTAGGACGTGGTTTGCACTTGCAGGGGAAATAACCCAAGGAATGAGCTTCGTACTTGAGTAGTGACAGACTTCTAAAATATAATGCAGAGCTTTGATAATCCTATGGCAGAATCCTGAGGTTGAAGTGATCTTCATTTTGTGACTATTTGCCTTAAAATCTCTGAGGAATTTTAATCTGAATTCATTTTAACAAAAATTTCTATGAAATTTGGTTCTTTTCTTCCTGCTCCCCATCCAGCCTGCCCAGGCGCCCCATGCCATTGCTGTATTCTGGTTGTTTCTGATCAATGGAGACCAGCAGAGACATGGGAGCACACAAGATGGCAAGTTGCTCAAGAAGGCATTTGGGCAATGATTTGCAGCAGTCCCTCCCCTGGATGCTCGGTGACCCCTCCATTAGCCTTGAAATGAAGGATGGGATTTTTTGCAGTGAACAGGTCTCATTGGCTGCCTCCTCTCTCTTGGGGCAGATGGCTTTGAGGGACTGAGCCATGACAGTCAGCAGTTCAGGCTTTTAGGAGGTGGGCACCCATGGCCACGTCTCAGACTTCCCTCACCCCTGAATAAAGCTGCTGTTGCTGAAGTTTTGACACTGGTTGAGCACTGCCCTGAGGAGGATCTTATCCTTGACTGGCCACAGGAGAGCATTCCTGACCAGGGCACATCCCCAAAGGACTTGTTAATGACAACCATGAGCCATGCCCATGCTGCCTCTCTCCTCTCTTGATGCTTCCAGCCCTTTGCAACCCACTCTTCCACCCTCTGAATCCCAAGAAAAAGAAGCCTTTGCCTAGGACATGGAAATTCATGGTTTCTACTCTCTTTGTGACTTTGTGGCTGCAGGAGCTCCCTCTGCCAGCACAGAGGAACTGTATAGTGCTTTCTAAATGTGCTGAGCAGATGCACCTGCCCAAGAGGGCACCTTTACTGCCATGATGCTGGCTTCAAAAATTTTGGGGTTTTTAAAGGTACTTAAAAATTTTCAAGGCTGTCTTAAGAGTTTGGATTTCAACTCCAGCAGTCAGATCTAGCCACGTACCCAGTCTGTCTCACACCACTGTTACCACTGCAGGATTAGAACCTTTCTCACTCACTGATGCATTTCTCAGCCCTTGTTACTGTGCCATGCACCCCTGTTCCTTGCTGGTTGCCGTGTTTTCCAGTTTCAGTCTCAGTGCTTGAAGGATTGTAGGAATCTCACCAGGCTGTGGCAGACACAGGCTGCTTCTCTGTCTCTTTGTGTTTCTGCTGCTGAGCTGTGGCAGGAATGCAGCCCCTCTCCTGAGCACTGACTTGCAGGTAGGTGAGGTGGGAGGGAAGGTGGGGAATCAAGAAAGGAAAAGCTACGTCAAGTTTGCTGCAAATGAGAAGGTGTCACAGTCTTGTCTGCCAAGCAGAAAAGCCTGTGGGTCCGTTGTCACAAACCTGGGAGAGGGGACAAATGTTTCCCCCTTGGCATCAGCTCCAGCTGATGAATGTGCATCTCCTCAGGGATGAGTGGCTGCGGGTCTCTGCCACACCATCACCCCCTGCTCCTCCTGCCCCTGCACCCACTCCTTTCTTTTACCTTTTCTGTAGGGAGCAAGGAGCTCTGGCACTGAAAAAGAAGAGGCTGAGGTGTAAAGAGTCATTGCCCTTACTCTGCTCATGTTGTATGGGTTTGCACATAGAGTATCTCCATCCCAGCAGTGCTTTCCTGGGATGACCAGGAAGAGATCAGAGTAAACAGGCTTGGAAACTGTAAGGCAAGCATTGACAAGGTCATCTTATCTGTGACTTATTCAGGGAAGTGGAAATCAGAATCTGAAAAGAGGAACATGTTCACTAAGCTGTGTTCAACCACTGTCTTACCAAACTGAACCTGTAATCAATCAGAACTGCAACCAGCACATCTCCAAGTCAAGGAAGATGCACACCACTGGCTATCAAGCCTGTAGGGTAGGGCCTGTCCTGTTCCACATGTTTAGCCACCATCTCCTTTAATAAATCACTCAAAGGCAGATTCTAGGTAGCCCTTAATAATAGGAATAGCATTAATTATGAAAATGAAGAATAAACAGTTCACTTCAGAGTTGGAGGGTCAGGCAAAGTTTTCAGGTTCACAGAGAAGATGTGGGGTACGACTAAGAGAAGTGGGACGGCAGCAGAGGCTGCCGTGATGCTCCATGGCAGGGGACTGTGTAGCTGTTAGGGGGTCCAGGCATTTGTCCAAGCTCTGCTGCTGACCTGAGCATGGATGCGATCCAGCTACATTTTACACAGCCAGATGCATGAATATCTTGCAGAGCTGGAGGCTGAGATGTGCCACGGGGCAAATTCCTGTCCTGTGAGGGAGAACATTATTAATCTAACTATCAACCTTGCAAACTCATCCTGGATCTCACAGGAGTTTTTACAGGCAATTGCTTGTAGCAGGTCTCCCTCAGCACCTGCACACAACCTTTCCTATCACCTCTTGCTGCTGTTTATACCTGAGCAACATGCTCGTCCTCACCATCTGCCCCTGCCTATGGTAATATAAGCCCACTGCTCGATCCATGTGGTGGCCTGAATCCCAAAGGTGTTGTCTTTGCAAGGCTGGGGAGCATTAAATGTCACTGCTGCCACAGCCAGTGGAGGGGACTTTGACAGCCAGGTGCAGCAAGACCTCTTGTTTCAGAGGTGCCCCTTGGCAGAGACCACTCTGCAGAGGAGACCCACAGCTGAAAGAAGGGCAGGGTGAGAGCAGGGGAAGGTGAGGGAGGTACAAATCCCACCAAAACCCTCCCAGGCACTGCAGCAGCACCCTTAAAATCACTGAGAGCCCTCTTTCTTCAGCATATAAATGGTGACCGTGGGCATCACTGATGTGGGAAGCTCTGCTTCCCACCAGCTCCAGATGAGCTTCTCCTGCTTCCGTCCAGTCACAAGGGTCCCTGTGGATATACAAAGCAGAGGGTTCAGAGGTCCTCTGATGCCCTGCTGTCTTGGGGTGACAGATCGGGGGAGCAGGGCCACCTCCTTACCTGCTTTCCATCTGTAAAGAGGCAATTCTTCCACCATTTAAAAATATCTCTTTGGTGGATTTTCCCTGGCACTTGCAAAGTTGCCAGGGAAGCTGAGTGTCTCTTCTGTAGATTGCTCAAGCAGATGCTGTGTGTAAAAGTGCCTTCTACGTTAAAATAGCCTCCGGCTTCCTTGCCTCCAAGCTTGTTGGGAAGAGCTCAGGCTTCCAGGTGATCTGGCAGACATTTGGGCTTCAAGAATTTCTCCTGGTAATGTACAGCTTGCACCAGAGAAAACTCAGCTGAAGGATACCAGGGGTTGGGTACCTCTTCTCAGGGCTCCTGGTAAGTGCTGCCTGCCAAACGGAAAATTGCATTACTGAACCCATAGGAACTTTCTCTTCCACACCATCTTTTCAGCCCTTTGGCCCCCTTTAGAGAGCTGCAGAGCTGCTGAGAACAGCAAATAGTTAAGAATATTTCGTTTTTACTTCCCTTGGCCCTTGACCTGAGCTGAACCAGGAGTCACAAGGGGGTTTCCTTGAGGACTGCCATTCTTTTCTTCTCCAAGTGCTCTCCCTGCTCCTTTGCAGGGATCTTACTGCGAATAAACTGCAGCTGTAGCACCAGCTCCAGCAGCTGCTGAAAGGAAGGGGAAAGGGGGGATGGATTCATCTTCCAGAAACGAGCAAAACATCTCTGCATGTCTTTCAGGCTGTAAATGGTTAAGTGTCAGGAGAGCTAGGAAGCAGCTCGAAGACTCGCCTAGAGAGCAGCATAGGCACAAAATACGATTAAAAGAGCAAACTGACAGCTTGTCACTGGAGGGCTTCAGAAGCTAGAAGAAATTTTTTTTTTTAAATTGTATATAGATCCATGAGAAAGTTCCCACAATGGCTGCAAGTGAAACCTTGACCCTCTGGCAGATGAGGGTGTTCCTGACTGTCTTCATCTGCATTCTGCTGCCCCCCCTCTCCTTTTCCTCCCTCCTGCTGGATGCAGCCACTGCAGCGGGTGCCCTCCAAAGCACAGCAGGGGACAGAGAGCTTGGCTGTGCTGAGAAATGACACTTGGAGACAGAAGGAGAAGGGGACGTGTCAGGTTGTCACTCTCCCTGGGTCTGGGGACTCGTCAGCCATGGGGTAGCACAGGCAGTGGGGGGAGCTCAAGCAGCGTGGAGCCTTCTCTCTGTTTGCCTTTTCCACTGCAGTGGCCAAAGAACACTCTGGGATGCTCAGCCACTGCATCCCTCACACAAGGATGGCCGAGCTGAGCCGAGGGACACGCACGCACAGCACCTCCCTCTCTGCCACACCATCTCTTCGTTAGGAAAGAGCATAGAAGGGGACTTCATGGAGCCGTGCTGGAAATGGGAGGGAACCCCGGTCAATGATCACCCTCTGGAGCTCCTGTTACAAGTCCTTGAGGCTTTTCCCACTCAGGTCCCCATGCCCTGAGCACCAAACAGCCCTGGGACCAGGCACACTGTTTATTTTCCTGATGCCATTCACCTTTGCACTGTAAGTGGGTGGACACATCTTGTCCTCTTGTAAAATTGCATATTAAATCCCATGGGAGGGCTCCTAGCAGTTTTAAGGAAACAAAGGACAGCATGGATATAACATGTGCTGGAGTATAACAAATATTTCTTGTGTATACCTAGTGGTTGCTCCTGTCCCAAAAAGCTGCTTTTTCTCCTTCTCCCTCACAGGCAGCACAGGCAGTTCCCGAGCCTCAGAACCTGTGCCAACACCAGCTGGCTGCTTGGGCACCACTATTCCTGGGGTGACCCTTAGAGGGTGTTTTGGACTCCAAAGAGGTCCTTCTCACTACAGCAGCTTTAAGGTATGTTGCCCAACCTGCGGTTCAGTTAATAACTCACAAGCAACTTTTCCCAGTCCTCCAAGGCTTTTCTCATCTTTTGGCAAGAATTTGATTATTTTGCAGATCGCTCTGGGGTTGCTGGGGCAGGCACAGTGATGGACCCTGCACAGAGGTGCTTTGACACTCAACTGCTGCTTGCTGACACCACCAGAGCAGCTCTGTACTGTGATGGTGGGTGCTGCAGCTTAATTTTAGGGCTTCAGCACCCACAGTGCAAGGGCACAACAAAGGGGCTCCCCAGGCCATGGGGCAGCCAAAAAGCAGTTTTTCTTCCTTTCACCCTCCATAAACTGCTGGTTGTGCAAGGAACTCAGGGCATGGCAGGGAAGTGATCTTATGCCCAGGGATAAGAGGTTTCCTCCCTGCCTCTCAGGGCAAATTTTCCCCTTGATCCTGTCAAGATGCCCCATCTCACAGTCCTATGGGTTGTCCAGAGCATTCTCATGCCAACATGCCTGTTAGAGTAATAAACCCAAGACCCACTTGTGTCTTTTCTGTTCCAGCCTCATTTCCAGCATGGTGGTGGGAATGGGACAGAGACCTCACCAGCAGCATCTCCACAGGCTCTGGGTTTGAGACAATTGATCTTTGGGTATGGCTGGGCTGTTTCAGACTGATGCTCAGGGAGGGGAGCGCAGTTTTCCCCCTCAGCTGGTTGGCAGCTGGATGCTCAGGATTTCTCCAGCCAGGGCATGGATCCTGGCCCTGGGCTGCTCTGATCAGGCTGAGATACAGCCTTGCCTGGGGCAACGTGGTTTTGAGTCTCCATCTGCCAAGGTACAGGCTTCACAGAGCTGCCAGAGGAGAGACGTGGGAGGGGAGAGTGAGTTTGGTTTTCTTCTGAGCCAGCTCCAATTTTGGAAAAGTTGTGTCTGCATTTCAAGCCTGAAAGCATCCCCTCCCCTTCTCCAGGGGCCTGGAGTGCCCCTGCATTAACCTCTCCTGTGTGAGGTACCCCCCCTAAGTTTTGAAATTTTAATGTCATAACCTGTTTGTCCTGTTTAAAGCACAGGGTAGGGCCGGGGAGCTGACAGACCCTGAGCAAGCTGCGCCTCCAGCTACCCTGCATCCTCATGGCTCAGCAGGGGAGAAAGAGGGGGGAAATAGCTCTTAGAGCCTTTACACTTGTCTGTCTCAGGGTGGGTTTTTCCCCCTCAAAAATAGCACAAAAAACAGCATAATGACATTTGGATGCAGGTGTCGGCTCTGAGAGGGCTCAGTGGTGTGTTTAGCAGTGTGTTCATCTGAGGGCTTTGCCCCCGGACCTCAGCCCATGTGTGAAGACTGCTCACAGCGATCCCTGAGATGAAAAGGCTCCTTCCCTGTCTCCGGAATAAGGCTGGCATCTCTCATCCCGACCCATGTCAGCAACTTGTGCACGCAAAGCTGCGGGGTTGTGACACGGCGTAGCCGCAGCTGAGCTGCTTGGCACCAGCACACCTGACTGGGCACAGGCACAGGCCAGCAGCCAGGGCTGGGTATAGAAAATGCCCCCCTTGCTTCATCATCTGTCTGTGCCTGCCCCTGCTACTGCTCACCCTCAGAGAGATCCCATCGAAGACCTTACAGCAGACAGCCATTAATGGCAACGCAGCAGGTGCATACACACTGTTGGTGAGCACTGCTGTTCAACCAAACATAGCCTGGAAACATTCACTGTTTCCATAAACCTTGTATTACCTCGATTCACTCCTGGCATGGCTAATGAGGGAGGTGGGCTATGATGCTCTTGGCATCCATAAGATAAACAGTCAAAAGAGAGATAAATCTCATTTTTCATGGTAGCAGTGCTGTGTCCAGCACATGTCTTTTCCGGGATTTCTGTTACTCAGGATCTCTGAGATGTTTGATGCAACTTGTCACTTGAAAAAAGGATGAGGCTTCAAAACTTTCTTAATAGAACAGGATTTTCATCTTGACATAGTCAAGACTACTTTCAAATACTTGAGGTCCTATATATTTTAATACATTTGTAGAAATAGGGGATTTATGTTTTGTTCTGTTCTTTAATGATGAAGATAGTGGCTGTGTATTGGTTTGTGCCTGAATGTGGTAAAGCCTGTGCCAGGCTCCAAGATTAATGCAGTTGGTAGTGGGCCAGCACTGAACCCCCGGATGGTGTCCGGGTACCCAGGCTGCAGGATTTGGTAAGGCCACAAGTGAGGTCAGGTGTAATTCTCTGCCTGTTTGCTGGTCAAGACCTGACCCAAACTTGGTATGAGTAAGATGTCTGAGCAGTTGGCCAGAAAATGCTTTAAAACCCACTTGAAGTGGCAGTGGGCAGTTACCCGTTACCACACCTTGTTTTCTTCAGCAAGTCCCTATGACTCCTTTTGGAAATGTGTTTTTAGTCCAAGAACAGATATGAAAGTCCTTTGGCACAGATGCAGGCACGTAGAGACATGAAGCCCTCGGACCTGGCACCTCCTGGGGAGGCAGCTTGTATGGCTTGGTGGCTCAACACGTGCTCCAAATGGTGCCAAGAGCCTTTGCCTTTTGGAAGTGACAAACAGAAAGCCAAGCACCGTGGCCACCTGACAGGAAACATCTGCAATCAGTGAATCATAAAGCAAGCCGGTCATGTTTTATCCCTTTTTTTCTTTTTTTTTTTTGTGTTTTCTTTTTTTTTGGTGTTTTTATGACAAAAATAAAGTGATAAGTTCACTTTGAAACTCCTTCTTGACTTTAGTGCCTAGGAACTTAAAACAAATTGGTTTATGCTCTCCCCCCCTCTGATATCTCTGCTTGCAGGTGGCAGAGGCAGGCTCAGCCTGATAAGATTACTGATAGGGGGGCAATTCGGCACAGAGCAAATGTGCTCATTAAGCAGGAATCTTAAGAAGCCGGGGATATTTGCCTAATGCCCTTCTCCTCCTCTCCATTGTCTCGGGGGCCAGGCAGTGGCTGGTCGAACAGGAGGGGGAGCAGAGGGGCTGGGGGCAGAGCCAGGCTGCCCAGGCACGGCTAAAACTCCAGCAGGCACAAAGGGTAGCAGGATTCAGCTGGTGCCTTGCCATCGGGATGGCAGGCCAGGTTGGATGTGGGTCCCTGAAGGTACTCAGGGCTGTCTGGTGAGCCTAAGCTGAGCAGCTACACCAGACTGGCTTTGGTCAGCACATCTGAAGACACCACTGCAGAGTACCTCCAGATTTAGTGCCATCATCGCTTATGCAGTGCAATGACTTGCCTCGGTTTAGCACATGATAAACGTCTTAACCATGGGAAGCAAAGATAGGGAACAGGCCTGCAACAAGCACAGCTCTGTTCCACCTTTATTTGAAGACCAATTGTTAAGCAACACATTTTTGTTGGCCTTTTTAGTGGTTTAGCGGTTACACCAGACATGTTTCACTCTTGCCTTTTTCTTTTCAGGAGAGAATAAAACTGTCACGGTGAAAGGAAATAAGTTCCTGAAACTGATTTCTCTGTTTTCCACTTTTAGGCCAAGCATTTCCATATGCTTGAATTCAGAACTTCCTTCTTCCTTATTTATTGTTAATTAAAATTAAAAGCAACAGCTGTTTGCCATGGTGGAGATAAGAGGGGGAAGCACAAAATGATGCCCATCATGGATGGGGTGTTCTCTCCCTCCTCGATCTGCTCCTTCCCTACCCTGATGGAGTAGGTGAGACAGCCAGGGACACCAGAGCTCAGGGGCTGCTCTGCCTTCTTCAGTTTGAAGTTTTACGTGTCATTGGTGAGATATAGCCCTAAAGAGTATAAATGTGGAATGTTTCAGCTAAGATAAAAGGATCACAGGGAGAACAGCACCATGTTAGAAAGAGCACAGATCTGGGAGACCCAGAGTCCTTCATGAAAGAGGATTTCTCATGTTTCCACGAGTTTATTTGCCACCCAGCAGCAGTAACATCACCAAGAAAGAAACACCTGGGAACTCAGTGGGACTGCTATAGTTTGGTATATTTTTAACTTGGTTTGATTACATTTCTTAGCTTGACTCTAAACTTCCTTTGGGAACTTACCAAGAAGTAAGGATATGTCCCAATCTCCATGGTCTCACCCCTCTCAATGCAGTGTGTCCTCTCTCTGGCACAGCCTTCTCTCACCACATCTCATCTGTCAGCTCTACAGCAATAACTTAGGGCAAAAGATAACAGGCAAACACCTAATTAGTATTCAAAGTACCCTGCAATATCAGCTCATGTAACCACTATATAACAAAGCACCGAGACCACAGATCACAGCCCACTGCCCAGCCCTGTGACTTGCTCAGGGAAGCGATACCAGATGTAAACACGAAAGCTGCACGATCTCTTTTGCATGTTAACCGAGCAGCCTGGGCAATTACGGACACAGGAACACTGCCTTGGTTTCACTGAGCCTCCTGATTTGCTCCTGTGGCCCATTCTAGGAGATGTTTCACCTCTGTCTCCTCCAGGCTTATCCTTATAGTGGATGGGGTACTTCTTCACCCGCACAACCAAAACTACCAAGGTTTTCCCCATCACTGATCCGTCACTGAAATGCACTGCTTGGTGCTTTGCAAAACCCACCTCCAGCAGCGAGACATGGCCCGAGTGGACAGGAGGGAGATCTCACAGACCTCTTACCAAAAAAAGAGCGGCGCCTCTTTATATGCCATACTGAGGACTGCACAGCTGAGCTGCAAGGTAAGAAGGAAAGGTGTCATCTAACGTGATAAAGCACAACCCTGCAAAGCTATGAAGCAAACACGGAGCGGTGTATGGAAACAGAGAGCGCAAGTGAAGGATGGGAAAAGGGGTCAGTGTGGCCTGGAGAGATGAAGGACAGGATTGAGGAGGGCAGGGAAGCACAGGGCATAGGAAGTTCGGGGAAGGATGAATGGCACAGACTGACTCCTTCCCTTGTTAGAACTTTGATTTCTGCATTCGCACACTCGGGCTGGTGAGGGAAGTGGTGAATCTCCTGCAGCAGCACAGATGTGGCAAGGAGCCCTGCAGAAGCAGACCCTTTTTGCTTAAAAGAGCACACTGTGCTGGCCATAAACAGGGTATCAGTCTGGCCCTTCTGGAAAACAAACAAAAAACCACCCCAAGTGAAACTCACTGACATTCCAGAAATAACAAATCTGCATCCCTCAGTGTCTAAATCACACAGGCGGGAGCTCAAGCTGGAACACGCTGGCTGGTTTCTGCCCCGTGCCGCGTTTTAGCCAGCTCTCCAAAGCAAACTGAAAGCCTCGGCTCCTCCTCCTCCCGGGGAGCTGAACAGCCAGCAATAAAGAAAGACACCCTAAATTACTGCAAGCAGAAGAAGTCTTGCTCAAGGCTGTGCGGTGCCTCAGCGGGGATCCATGTAAAGCAGCCGGCGTGAGAGGACGTGACACGACCTGCCGCAGGAATTGTACTGAAACTCGGAGCATGTCAGAGCAGGAGAGCATCGGGGCAATGACTGATGAAGATTAGCCTAGATAGCGAGGAGGAATGGTATGTCAAAGAAGGAGGGGGGAAACGATATGGCTACAGGGAAGGGAAGGCAGGGTGGAGCCAGCGATTCGGGCTGGTGCCCTGCCAAGGTACATATATGTTAATTGAGCAATCCTGTTCGTCCGCTTCCCTGGCAGGCAACAAAAGGCATGCACACCTCTATGGAAAGGGTGCATGAGGAATGCTCCACCGGCAGCATGGAGCTGGTCCCCGGCAAAGCCCTCACCAGACAGGTGCCCCCTGCCCTAGGATGGGCCAGGGTTCACTGCAAGGGCCAGGGTTCACTGCAAGTGCTGCCAAACCATACGGGAGCTACCCGGAATAAAATAAAATAAAATAAAATAAAATAAAATAAAATAATAAACCAGAAAAGTCTGGTAAGCCAATGGCAGATGTATATGAGATGGATTCTCAGCTATTTATGGCAGGACAGAAGTGGAAGGGCCCACAGGGGTTTCAGTGTTGCTGAGGATGAGGAAGCTGCCCAAAAACTCCTGCTGCAGCAAGGAGAAGCTGGCTGCTGCCTCAGCAAGGGCCACTACTTCACCCAGACACGTTGACACCCATGAGGGCAGAGCTGTGTGGCCACTGTCCCCATCACCATTGTGCAGTAGAACCCAGCCATCCTCTTCCCTGGTGGCCTTCAGCCCCAGGGCTGCTGCCTCTGCTTACTAGTTTTGGCTCTCCAGTCTGATGTCTGCACCACTGCACCAAGCAATGGGTTTAACTGGATTTCCTGGCACAGAAGAGGAACACAGGAACCTGCCTTCTCTGCAGAGCTGTGCTCTGCTGCACCAGCAGGCATAAGGAATATTGCCACTCCATTATAGCCTAACTCACCAGGCTGCAGTGCTCCTCTTTTGTACCCTTCTCTATAGGTTTGCTGCTGATACGTAGGAGTAAAGCAAACCTCCTTGGATGGGAAAGGGAAAGGGAAAGGGAAGGGGAAGGGGAAAGGGAAAGGGAAAGGAAAAGGAAAAGGAAAAGGAAAAGGAAAAGGAAAAGGAAAAGGAAAAGGAAAAGGGAAAGGGAAAGGGAAAGGGAAAGGGAAAGGGAAAGGACGTGAGGAAGAACTTTACTGTGTAGGTGACTGCACACTGGAACAGATTACCCAGAGAAGTTGTGGAGTCTTCCTCACTGAAGACATTTGAGAATCGTCTGGAACAGTCCTGTGCCATGAGCTCTGGGATGGCCCTGCTTGAACAGGGAGGTTGGACCAGATGACCCACTGTGATCCCTTCCAACCTGACTCATTCTGGGATTCTGTGGAAGCCTAGGCAAGGACAGAGACTCATGATCTAAAGTTAGGGTTTTATCAAGGCCAGCAGCAGTCATTGCAATCACTGATGGCCCCCCACTACAAATCATCTTGACAGCCACCCAGACTCATAAGCCAGCACATAAAAGATTGTGAAGGAACCCTTTCTTGCCTTCATAACTTCTGTGTCGTTCCACATACTCGAGTCTTTCTTTGAAGGTCTTTTTTCCTAATTGTCATGGCTTGAGCAAGTCTTTGCATGGCCACTAAGGGTGCTGAGTGCCTGGCAGGAGGGTTTCAGAGCAGCCCAGCACCTCTCTATCACAAAGCTGCAGTGCTGATGCCCTTTGGTACCCAGGCTGTCCTCCCAGAAGGAGGACCATGAATGTGCCCAGAGAGGGTTGAGGTCTGGGGCTGTCCTTGAGAGCTGTCATAACACATGAGCCTCGCTGTCGGGTCTCCTTTACGTGTGCACTGGCTTTTGTTGCTGTTGGTATTATTAGTTTTGTTTTCTTATAGCAAATCCTGATGGCACAATTTGGATGGCAGGAAACTCTCCCTCCTCCGAGCCAGTGAAGAAAAGGGTATTAATTTTCTGTGTTGCCTGCCCGCAGCCCACGCATCACAGATGATCCTTTCTGATGGGAACCCAGGGCTGGGGGCCATGGAGCAACCCGGGGCAAGACCTTTTGTTGAGAAGCAGTGCTGCCTGCAGGAGGAGTGGGGCTGGGGCCAGCCAGTGGGTTGGTTAGCACAGGAATAATCCCTGGGGCCACTGCTGCTCCATCAGGGAAACATGCTGCGAAGCAGGAATTAATCCCAAGTAGAAGGGGTTCGGGTGGCAGCTCCCTTTCCATCCTCCCAGGGATTTCTGCTGGTGTCTGCAAGCTGTAAACAGCTCTTAAGAGCACTTACCAAATAGGAAGCACTTGTACCTCTCCACACAAGTATATATTCCAGACAAGAGGTGCGCAGGGCTCTGGGACTCTTGCTGCATTTCCGTGCTGCGGGGAAGCACTGGGATAGCTTTCAAGGAGAGAGGCTGCATCAGGCTCAGTTCCAGCTCTGTTGTTTGCCCTTGCCTACAGAGGGCTAAAATACAAATAGGGCACCCAGAAATAAGGCATCTGTAGGTTTACACTCCTCCATTCGTAGAAACAGTGCCAATCTTTGCTGATGCCTGGCACTGAGAGGGTGAAATTCACAACACATGGCAGCAGAGCTATCTGAAACAAAGGGTGTCCTGAGCTGGAAGCCCTCTGACTGCAGTGAGAGTGACAGGTCTCTAGCCCTGCCTCTCCAGATGGACAACACCTGACCAACCAGTACGTGACATTGCTGGGTATCAGGCACAGGCTGCACAGGGCCACTGGCACCTTCTCAGCTAGCCCAGGTCCACCTAGAGCAGTGTCAGCCTTGACTCACATGCAGGACTCCTGCTGTCCTTTCATCAAAGCGCTGAGATCTGTGACATCCAGGCAATCCAAAAGACACCTTTCGTACATGCATTGCAATTTTTGGGGCTGTCAGCAGGTCATGCGTAGGTTACAACATACAGGTGCTGTCACAGGTTTCAGTGAACACTACCTCATTCTTCTCTGAAACAGCCACCATTAGACGTTGCTGACACCCAGCATTTGCATGGATTTGGTTATGTGGCAGAGCAGACTGGAGCCTTTCTCTTGAGAAGCCAGGGGCAGAACACCTCATTTGCCTCTCCTCTCGTTCACTTCCTGCCTATGTGCAAACTACATTTTGAGTGATGGTGCAGCAAAAGACACCCTTGGCAGAGCACAGACCGGGAGGAGCACAAAGCAGGGGAAATCACAGGTTTACCATTTCTTCACCGCAGTGTGCTGTGTTCAAGCTCTTTGGTGGGGTGAGCAAAGCAGCAGGCAGGCCAGGTTCACAGGATCTCTGCCCAGCCACCAACATTTCTACACCCTCCTGACCCAAAAGCAAAATGGTGGTGATGACTTGCCAAGAAATAATTGCATGAATTTTCATGAGCCCAGTTTTCTTTCCACTCTCGCCTATGTCCACTGTTTGACCCTTGGGGAAAAGGCATAAATGAAGATCCCTCAGACAGTTCTGTCACACTGACAGATCTATTTTGCCATTTGAATGCACAAGGGAATTGATGCTTTCACATGAATGGGGTGAAATATGCCCCGTTCCTTGAAGTCTGAGGCAAGAGCAGAGCATCTGAGCTTTCTCCTTTCAATAGCTACAAAATGCCAAGAGAAAGTGGAACTGACCCTCAATGCAAATTATGTGATACTAGTAAAACAGGAACACTTCCACCAGAAAGGTTTTAGCTCTAAGCAGCAGAGAGGCTTGTTTGCTGTGAGGAAAGCATGAATGTGAGAAATCAGGTGTAGTGCTTAGGGCTTTACTTAGGTCCTACTGTGGTTTGACACCAGCTCTGCTCTCACTGAACCTCTGATTTCACACACACACACGTCTCTTCTCACTCTTTTGTTTTCAGTTGAGATGAACAACAACAAATGGTCATAAACCAGCAAGACAGCAAGGGAGAAGGAGAGAGAACATGCACACTCCTGGTGGTGAAACAGTGTTAGCATGAAGGAAGGTGCAAAAGGCACCACTGCAAACCTGGTAAGAGGGAACTCACGTGCTGGGACCTGTTCAGGCTTAGAGAGTTGCTTTGTAGCATCTGTGTCATTATTAGCCCCACACGTCCCATAAACAGAGAAACAGCGTGGAGCAGACTGCTAGCAGGTCACAATTGCAGGGCGGGAGGGAACGCAGCAGGACAAATGACAATCATGCTCCTCCAGGGACCAAACACACAAGTTATCCACACGGCAAGTGCAGCGGAGACACAGATGCAGTGAGTGAGCCATTGGATTTCTCAGCAAAGTAACCTCACCAAAACTATACTAAGCTGGACTTTGAAGAATAAGTGGCACCAGAGTTTGGGCAGTTGAAACATGTACTGTTCAAGAAACATGGGTAGTGTGTGCACAGGGCCCAGTGCTTGCTGCACAGCTCTCCTTAGGGATGTGCATGTTTTGGGCCCACATTTGAGGCACCTGTTTCTGAAGACATAGCCTCAGGGCTTTATTTTATAGCTACCTTCAGTGATAAACAGTACATCCAACCAGTCAAAGAATGCAGTTACACACGTGGCCAGCTGCAAGCAGAGCAATAGCTCATGAAATCTTTCATACTTTACAAACAGAAACCAACCTTATCTTCTCTGTTGGTATATTAAAAAAAAAGCCAAGGCAGGGCAAGGTGGATTGAAGTTGCACAGGCTGTGCAGAAATCTGTGGTGTGCAGTGGCACCTTGGCTGCAGCCTTTGGGTACTTTGGGTACACCAGTGACCCTTGCACAAAAGAGGTCTCAGGAGCCACCCAGAAGGCTGGATTTTTCCCTGGGCACCTGTTGTGGTTTAACCCCAGCCAGGTTATGAGCACTACAGAGCTGCTCACTTACTCCCCCACTCAGTGGGATGGGAGGAAGAGAATTGGAAGCGTAAAGTGAGACAACTGATGGGTTAGAATAAGAACAGTTTAATAACTGAACCAAAATATAACAACCATAATACTAAATTGTAATGAGAGGAAAATGATAAGAAGAGAGAGAAATAAGTTAAGCACTGATGGGTGTCTAAAGACACAAACAAGTCAGTATCTAAAACTGCAGACTATGATCTAGAGTGCTTCTAAAAAGCTCAGTAGGTGCTTAGGTGCCTCATGGGCCTGCATCATCTACAAACCCCAGCCCTCAGCCAGCATTGCTAGTACATTCTTGGCCAATATAGCATGTCTGAAGAAACAGTTTCATGCATGTTACACTCAGTAAAATATTACAGCATCACTGTAGCTCCTTTCAAGAGATCATTTAAAGACACAGGTAGCATGGGAAGCAGAAAACATACCTGCTGTTGCAGGAAAGATTATTGCAGAAGAAAAAAATGACAGATTATTGTTACCAGTTCTCTGCTGTGACAATGAACTGCAGCTGGGGGTGACAAATTTCTCTTTCCCTGGGTCACATTTGCCAAGATCTCAAATCAGTGAAACAAAACCACAGCCCATGGTGAGCTTCCTCCTGTTTCCTTGATTTTCTTCACTCACATGACCTTTCACAATCAAAACTTCAACTTCTGCTCAGCAATGCTCCAAAGAGGTGGGCTGGGAGAGCTGTGTGCTCTGCTTTCAAGTGTTTCCTGTGATGAAGCTTTGTCACTCTGGCAGTGGGTGAAAATCATGCTTATTCTTGTCTTGGTGCAGTTTAAACTGAATAATAATTTCACAGAGCAGCTAGTGGGATAAATTTGCAAATGCACTGAACAGAGGTGTTTTGAATGAGTAGATTATGGTATGTGTGCTGTCAATAGGGCTTTCGTGTTCTGTTTCCAAAGAAAGCTCTCAAAATAGGTCAAGGTCTGGGCATTTTGAGGATTCAGCCTCTGTCCCTTCTTGCAGAGGTTGTCACCAGGCTTGCACCAAGCCACCTTTGTAAGCAAATCACAAACATCTTTGCTGACAATTGGTGGAACCGTGGTGGTCCAGCATCACTCCAGCAGGACAAGGCTGAAGGAAGGAAGACCACTGGGATGGCGGGTCAGGGTTTAGCCTTCCCACTGTGAAGGGGGGTCCATTATGTGGCTCAGGGGTGACAAGTGGCACATCCCCAAGGGACAGCTTCCACTACTACGTGCCAACATGGCAACCCATCCACAGGAGGAAACTCAGGGGAGTGGTGAGAGATGTGGACACACCAAAGCCCACATCCCCCTTGCCTGGGGCAGACAGGATGAATGTTTGGGAGGGTCGGTGGTCGGGAGGGCCAGTCAAATAGGTTAAAACCACACATGCTCTCTCCAGTCCGACTCTTGTTTCCTGGAAGAAGTTTTATTGCCACTGAAATGCTTCATGCTCTGTGAAGCCCTTGCCAGCTGGAATCGTCTCTTTGCACCTGTCTTTTTGTTTACACAAATCCCTTCTCTAATAGAGCTAATCACTCCGCTTTGATAAATCTGCCAGGCCCCCGATATGAGCTCCCCCCATGCTAAACAAACAGACCATTGTCTCGGCGGGGCCAGCCAGCCTGTTAATGGTTAAACTGGGAGAGGGCAGGATGGGGGGAAAGAGGCATTGGCCACGGGCAGCCTCCTTCTTTTTCCTCCCCCCAAATCTGCAGGTTTCCCCATCCTTGTGGGGGCTTGAAACTCTGCATGAGTCCCTGATGTCAGCTGGGGACGCTAAGCATGGTCTGAGTGCTTGGGGATGTGCAATTCACTGGGAAGCATCCAGGGCCAGGATCTAAGGTAGGATGGCCATCCCCAAAAGAGGAGTGATAGGGCAGAGAGACGTACTTTTAGGATGTACTGAGGAGGACATTAGGCAGGACAGAAAAAAGTTAAGTTAGTCTGAAGCCAAAACAGTGAGTTTTAAGAGTGTCCTGAGTAAGGATGGTTGACTACCAAGAGAAGAAACCTGGAGAAACAAAAATAAAAGCTTGAGTATC
This sequence comes from Callaeas wilsoni, assembly GCA_013398955.1. Classification (NCBI taxonomy): domain Eukaryota; kingdom Metazoa; phylum Chordata; class Aves; order Passeriformes; family Callaeidae; genus Callaeas; species Callaeas wilsoni. Next base: position 40,560 of record VWPU01016343.1, read on the forward strand.
AAATAACAAAGCCTAGTTATAAGCAAGGAACAGGAGATACTTGACTTCACCAGTGCTTTCCTCCAGCAGATCTCCTCCAGCTTTGGAGACCAGGTCAATGCCAAAACCTTGGAGTAATGCAGCACCAACAGAACACCACATTGTTCCCAGTGCTCTGCTGCACCCACATAACCCTCATTTAAAGTGGGTGATGCTACAACAAACACAACTTTACTGCAGATTTCTCTCCCTTGAGGAAGCACTATAAGAACTGCTCCCCACCACAGAGCCTTGGCTGGTCATTTTCCAGCTTGAGTTGCCAAACTGGACAGTCACCTCCCGTGACACTGGCTATCCAGACTTTTCTGCATGCATAAGGGGAGCAAATGCAGAAGTTTTGACGTGCTGTTTCATGGTAATTGAGCAATGCCTGCAAAATTTGGTCATGCCATCTAGCTCCGAGGCAGAGCAGCAAACAAGCATTAGCCGTCAGCCCTTTGCTGATATTAGCCGCATCTGTAGAAGATCTTTGAATGCAACAGCCAGTAAAGCTCTTTAGCAAGTTGTAATCAGCCTTGCGGTGTTCAGATGAAACCAGTATACCCTTTACACCAGCTAACAAATCCATCAGCACTGGCGGATGATTTCTCTGGATTGCTTTGCTCAGGCCTGCTGTGTGCCTCAGGCAAGCGTTATTTGTTTAAGCAGGGAGAGAGGAGGTGCCCTGGAGGCAGCTCCGGCAGCCTCAGTTACACTCCAAGCACCAAACAAGGCTTCAGCCTTGTGTCCCTACTGCATTTGCATCGTGTCCAGCCCACCCACATCCCCACCACCATCGAATAACCCTGTGTGCCTTGATGTCCTTCATGGCTGTAAGGGAAGAAGCAGCTCCCAGGTTTTCATTGTTTGGAGATGCTATGCATAATGGGTACCCTTGGGATCGCAACCTAAAATGTGTGTACTTGTGTGTCAACGCTTTAGCTCCTTGGAGCTGTGCTCATGAGAGGCAGAGAGCTCTTCAGCCAAGGCTGGTAGAGGTTGCAGGCTGGAAAGGGGTAGAGGGAAATGGCACCAGAGCTGCCACAGCATCATTTTCCCCTGAACCCCTGCAAGCACTGATGCTGCTTACCGGAGGTGCCACACACTTGAGACCCGGAGATTAACTCCTGGCTGGGAGGGGTGAGGTGGCTTACCGGGAGATTGCCAAACTGTATGATTAGGGACTTGTTCGTGCATGGTCTAATCCTTCTCCACTGCTTGTGTGGGTGCAGGAGCCTTCCAGCTCCTTTATAGCCACCCCCAGAACAGGACAAAACTTGCGCCTGAGGAACTCGGCGAGGCAGGGGAGCTGCAAGGTCAGGAGCCTGGCAGCGCCCGGCAAGGGATTACACACGGTACAGGGAGAGAAAACAATAGCAGGAACCAAGAGCGATATAAAACACTAAGAGGTTTAAACCACCAGGAGCTTTAGCAAGCATTCGGATCCTCAGGCATCACCCAGGAATGAAGCGGTAGAGGAAGGCAGCGCAGATGCGGAGCAGGTACCCGGCGGGTTTGTGTGCAAGAGCTGGCTTTACGGCACCCACCGCCTCCCCAGCCGCGCGGGCACGGGCACACAACGAGCACACGCACGGCAAGATGAGGGGGTTTTTTCCCTTCTTCCCCAAACAATTAATGTCAATGCGGAGAGGCAGGTGCTCCTGGCGCCCTGCCCTCCGTTCTGTTTACAGAACACTCCTTGAAGACTATTTGTGTTGAAATCTTTCAGCTTTTCTCTCTCTTCGTCTTTTTTCTCCGCCTCCCCCCACCTTGTTAGCATTCTTCCAGCCAGTTTTCGTGCCCCGCGGGCCCTGGGCGAGCAGCCCGGCTGCGCCCGAGTAGCGGCGGAAGCCGCGGCTGAGCCGCCCCTCACTCTGCCCCGGCCCGGGGGGAGCGGAGCGGGGCTCCCCCGGCAGCGTCCTCCCGCTTCTTTGTGCCCGCGGGGAGCGGAGCGAAGGGGCCATTGTCCAAGGGCTGCTGCTGACCCCGCCATTTCCATCTGAAAAGCCGCTTTCAAGAGAAAGGGGCAGCTCCCGTCCCCTCGCCTCGCCGCGAACCCCCTCCTTCCACCTTTCTCCTCTCCGTCGCGGTGCGCTCAGGCTGCCTGTCCCTCCTCGCCCCTCCTGTCCTTCCTCTTCTCCTCGTCTTCCTGCTCCCCCTCGCTCTGTGCCCAGCATCCTCATTCTCTCCCCCTTCTCCTCCAGCTCGGGGAGCACCAGTGCAGGTTGTCCCCCGTGAAAGAGCGGGGAAAGAGGTGGGAACAATTGGGGCAGTTCCAGCCAAAGCCCTCGGTGGGATGCAAGATGCTCGTCTCTCTTTGGAGCATGAAAAATCCCAGCTGTGGCTCTGCAGAGCCTTTTGTTACCCATCTCAGCCATAGAAATCCTTCAGCCATGTTCATAAAGAGGTAGCACGGGGTCAATGGAATAAGCATGGCCTCTTTTCTTCAAGCCCTCTTGAAAGCATGCCTTTTTAATGGTAAAATGCATGAAAAATTAGATAGCTGGCTGTATCACCTTCCTGAGGGACAGGTATAGCAAACCCAAGGATTTACAAAAAAAGAATCACACAAGTTCCTGTATTAAACATCTTTATTGCCTTTCAAATACACTCACTGGGGTGCGCATTTGTCCTCATTGCTCCCACCAGGCTCCAGGCAGATGGAGGTGAGGCGTCAGGAGCCCCTCACATTCCCACCCACCCCTGGCTGGTCCTCACTCTAGATCTCATTCAGGGAGAATAGAGCCACCTTCATGGACCTGTAGCACTTTGGAGTGAGTCACCCCGGAGAGACAGACAGACTATAGGGAGCTTTATGGTTGTCTTCTCACCATTTCAAAACAGAAAGTGGCTGAAACAGGTTTGAGGCACCATTTGAAGGCTGCAGAAGATTGAGACAAAAGGCAATAGTGCACTCATTTTTTAAAATGTTTTTCTTAATAAAAGGAAAACTGACACTGAAATCTGTCATAAAAATTCCCGTTGATTTCATCCCCACCAAAATTTTGCTCCACGTGCTGGGGATGGCTCTGCTTAGCAGCAGCCTGTGATCCTTCCTGCAGGGCAGAGGGGGGCTTCCAGCAGCTCCCCATCTGAAGGAGTCCATCACTCGATGCTGAGTGAGCATCCCTAACATTCACTCAGAGGAAGAAGGTGACCTTGAATGGCATCTGCATCCACTCAGCACCTCCTTTGGGCTCCCAAGCAGCAGTGGCCAGGCTGAACTCTTGTTCTACCCAGTCACTGAGTTTTGGTAAACAGTGATGAATGCTCTGGGTAAACTGTTGCAGCAGTACAGCTCAGCCAAATATTTCTCTGCCTGTAAAATAAGCAAACAACCAACCATTTAAGTTGATTGGTGGCAGGAAAAAATGGCATATTGCAGAATAAACTCCTGAGGCATTAAGAAACCACGTGGAGAAACTGTCCAGCACAAAATGAGACATGCAAGCTTTTGTGCTTTGCAGTGTACAGCCAATCTGTGAGTGGGACAGCTGAGTGTAGTGGCAGCAGAGAAGAGATTCAACACAGACTGGTGTAATATTTCCAGCAGGTTCCTTAGTAAGAGCGATGTTTAAATCTTCATCTAGAAATGACAGGCCAAATGACTTTCTGTCACTTCGTTATCGTCATGTTGTTTTCTCTGCTGCTGCTGCTGCTGCTGCTGCTGGTCCTCACACAGCAGTCAGCATTTCTGCTGACAAAAATAGGTCTAACTGTGTTGATTTTGATAGTTCTTTGTTCCATTCATCCTGCTGAACTGGGATCAACATCTCTGGCAGATTTATCATGGCAGAGACATTCCAAGCAGCCAGGCAGTGAGGGCAAATGCCCCATGAGCCCCTGGGCAGCTGCCAAGCAGCCAATGGAGCCAGTAAAGAGCTGCCCAGAAAATTGCAAAGGGGTCCTCTGCTTGGCTGAGGCTCTCAGCTGCACTTGCAGGCAGTGAAGGAGCTCCAAAGCCACCATCAGCTTCCTGGAGCTGCCATTCTTCCCTGCCAACACCAACAGCACCTGAACATGCAATTTCATGGATCAGATTATTTGCTTTATTTTTAGCTTTAAGTTTCATTTCCTACCCATCCCGGAGCACTGCAGGCTGTGCCTTTATGGGGGATTGCTGCACAGCTCAGACACTCCAGGTCACCCCCTCCAGAGAGCCCGGTGCCCCCGAAGGTCCCCGAGGCAGAGCCAAGTCCCCAGCAGCAGCGTGCTGCTTGTCAGGTCGTGTTGCTCACACAAAGCACCCAGAGCTTGTCCCCACTGCCACCACATTTCCCCTGGCAGGAAGTGCATCGCTCCAACACACTGTGCACAGGCACATTTCCTTGTGCCAGAGCCACTGTTGTCCACTCACACACAGAGGAAAATGAGGCTTGGCTTCCTCTATACCTTGTGTGACAGTGCAACAGCAACAGGGACCATGCCCACAACATGGGATTTGGCATCCTGCATCTTCTTCAGGCATCTCCATGCCACTGTCAGGATAGGGCAAGAGAGGTGCCCATTACAAGGCTCTCCAGAACGAGGCAAGCAGCTGAAGTGTTCCAAAAGCGGCTTCCTTTTGAAACCAGAATAAAAGCCGGTGAGCAGTTTCAGCTAATCCTTTCCTCATCGTGTATGTTGTTTGTGTACACGGCTGGCTGGCTCTCCATGTGCACACAGGGCAATGTTAAACCCCCCCAAAAGAGAAGAGAGCAGGTCAGAAAACCAATCCCCCAGGGAGCACTGGAAATCAGTGAATGGGGTTTAGCTATGCATTTTGTTACCCAAGAAAGGCGGCTTTGCAAAAGGACTTTCTAACTCATCATCTGGGCCCAAGACTTCCTTGTAAAAGGCTGTTGGGCTTGTTGCAACATATTCCAGGTGTGTAAGTGATGCCCTGCCTTGTGCCTTTCACAGTGCAGAGCCTGAGGCCTTGAAGTGAGCAGGGAGGAGAAGGGAGGGAGAGGTGCGTGTGTTCAAATTAAATGAAGCAGAAAGAGAAAGCTGGAACCCACAGCGCCTGGGGCACCACTAATTGAACAGGTTGAACCTGATAGCAGTGCAAAGGAGGGAGCAGGAGAGATCCTCGAGCTCCTGGCTGGTGGTATAGAGCCAGAGCCAGCCATGGTTCAGGAAGGCATGCTTGAAAAGCTCAGGTGGTGGGAGAGGGGGGACAAAGTGATGAGGCAGCTTATTTGAGGCTGGAGGAGGGAAACATCAGAAAAAAAACCTAATTCTTCATCAGCATGACAAAGGGAGGCAAAAGAAGGAGAGGGCAGACAAACTCTTACTCTTACTCTGCTCGTTCCTGGGGTCCCCAGCTGCAGATCTCAGTGGGTGCCCCTCTTGCTGGCATCAGCTCTGTCTCGCAGGGGCACATGGGGATGCAGAGATGTGCAGTGAATGAGCACAGAGCTGCTCAGCAGCCCTGTGCCCAGGGAACCTGGGGGCTCCTGCCTGGCCTCCTCTGGAGATCCCAGATAACATTACATGCAGTATCCATTCCATCCTCAGCAGTGCCCCAGTTGCAGGGATGTCCAAAAGCCAGGGCACAGGGACACCTGTATTCTCCTTCCTAATTGCAGAAGGAATAAAAAGCTTCAAAACCAAGGACAATTTCCATTTTCAGGCTTTTTTTTTCAAGATAGCCTCACTAGACCATTGTCCAAGGCTTGCCAGCTCAAGATGCAGATTGGTAACATTTTCAGCTGATTTAAAGAGTCAGCTGAAGAGGCTGGAGGGACCCTGTGGAACAGAGAGGTCCTGGAGCAGGAGGGCTTGCCCTGGGAGAGAGGGGGAAGGTGGCAAGCATCCAGGCAGCCCCCAAGGCAGGGCAAAGGCAGAAGGACTTGCAGGTGCCTGCACAGCCCCAGTGCTGTGGCTGTCGCTCTCCGTGTCCGTCCGCTGTCCTGAGCACACCACAAAGGCTGTGGTCTGCCTTTCAAACAGTGATAGCTCATTGGGAAGTTGTGAGACATGTGCAGAGGTGGTCAGAAAAGCAGGAGCTTTACAACTCTCCATCACTCTTCAAGGGCACCAGACACAGGCTTGCCTTCCTTTGTAGCAGTGAGGGATGGAGGCTGGAGGAAACACCCCTTCTTTAATTAGTGATGCCCAGGAAGTTAGACAGCAGCAAGATCTTTGGCCTCAGCCACTTCCCAAGCTCTGGGATTGCTGTTCAACCGCCAGAGACTGCAGGAGCCATCACCTGCCATCATTGCCCAGGGCTACAAGCCACAGGCTGTGGGGCTCCCCTTGCTGCCTCCTACCCTGCAAGGGGCCCACATCACCACCTTCTCACCTGTGAGGTACTGCTTGGCACTCTGTCCTGCGTGGGAACCGGTGGTGATGGGGCAGTGCAGGGGACCATGCTCACACTGCTGTGATGCCCTCACATCCATTCTCAATTTCTGCTCCTGTCTTGGCTCTGTTTGGAAAGAGAAAAGGATTGGTAGGAGAGAGCTGGGTCTCAGACTGTGCAATGATTTCAGGGCCTAGAAGATCATGCCTCTTTGGTTTTTTCTTTTTCTTTCTTTCTTCCTTTTTTTTTACCTTCTTCTTCCTGTCTGTGGCCCCTGCATCACAGAACAATGAAAAATAGCCTGAAGGCAGAAAACATTGCACGAGGAGACCTTTGTTACTGACTGCAACAAAAACAGGTGATGTGGCAACCCAGTGCCTTTTCTGGACCTGGTTCCCAGCCACCCTGTGAGCTCTGCAGGAGCTCTGGTCTCCCCATCCTGAGTCCCCACTGGTGGCCACATGGCAGAAGTGGTCCAGCGTGGTCCTCAGGACACATCTGTGATCCCTGCTGCTTACAACAGTGCAGTTCAGCTGCACCTCAAGGAGAAAAGGACAGTTTTGTTGAGAAGAAAAGCTAGCTTGAGCTCCTGCTGTTTTTGTGGGTAAGCTTTCAGGGCCTGGCCTCTGCCCACCTGGATACTTGCTCTCTGGACAGTAGTGACTCCAGGCTGCTAATTCAGACCTGTAGGCATTACTGCAATATAAACTGCAAATAGTCAAAATAATAATTAATAAGCATGCCGAAACAAAAACATTCTCTTTTTAATTAACATAGGTTTTCAGCAGCTTTATCTTGAGGTGAGTGGCTACTTTGCTGGCAATCTGCCCTCACACCGTGCCTTACCCTCTGTGGCTGGGGCAGGCAAGTCTTCACTGCGCAAATGGGAAAGTTTCTTTTTTGCTCAAGCCCCTACCAAATGACTCTGAACCAGCATCTTGCAGACTCTCTCTCACCTGAAGGTAAGGCTACAGCCAAAGAAATAGCGGCCAGAGAAGCCCAGTATCTATTTTTACCTTGCTGTGAATAGTCTGAGTACACTCAGGGACAAACATTACAGCCAAAAGAAAACAAGAAGTGGAAAGGTTTTGAGCGGTCAGGCTCGTAAAATTATACACGGCTTGACGTAAAGAGCTGGCAGCACCCTGGGACAAGGGAAGATGTGGCCTGAAGGAGCACAGCACTACAGGTTCAGGGGCAGGGGTTACCTGCAGGCTGCAGAGCCTCCTCAGCATAAACCAGCACTGGCTGCCGACATCCTAAAGACCTCAGGTATATCTGGGGAGCCACAAGCAATAGGTGCTGGGTACCCACCTGTCTCCCCTAGGTGACAGCCAGATTTCAGAAGGGTGCTGAGCTAAAGTCTCTGGAGCAGGAGCTCTGTGACTCAGCCACCCCTTGCACGTGTATTCCCAGCCAGGGACATGGCACTGGCCACACCAAAAGCCAAGCTGAGGCAGCTGGAAGCTGGCAGTGAGCTCCAGCCTTGCTCATGGCTCCCTCCCACGCCACTTATCGTGGGGGCTGAAGGCTCAGCCCTTGACCCCTCACAGGCAGATGGGGAGGAAAGGCATCCCCATGGGCTCCCATGGCCCTGGTGGGAGCAGGGTGGGCGTTCGCCTGCCCCGTGCTCCAATCTCTGTTGCTTTGAAGAAGCGCATCTGTAATCTTTACGAGGCCTTGGAGATAGGAGCATTCTGGGTACACGTTAAACCACACTGGCCATCTGCTGCCCTCCCTCTCTGCTTTACCCCAAATCCCTCCCCAATGAGCCCAATCCGAGCTGCAGCCATTGCCGTCTCAGTGAAGATTTATAGGGGTGTACCTGCCAACAGTGAGCCAGGTAAATTCAAGGTCTTGGACTCCTTCCTAAGGCAATTGGGAAGGAGGTAAAGAAGGGGAGAACAGTGGAGGGATGCCTGTGCTGGGAAGCCTGGGCAGCATCTGCAGCCAAAAGGATGGCAGGACAAACAGACGAGCAAGGCTGGCACTTGGGTGTCTCTTGCTTAGCTTCTGCTGCCATCCTAATGCTTTGTGCCTCCAAGAAATGCCCTGCTCTGCTGCAGGGATTTTGGGGAAGTGTGGACCAGAGAGGCCATCAGAGCTGGTGCCAGGATCCGGGTGAGTGTGTAAGTTCAGGGCTCTTGCTGCAGCCAGTTCTGAAATGGGTGTAAAACACACACAGCACATATTATGGAGGGGAAAATGAGGAGAAAAATGGAAAATTGAGGGCTCTTGACATTTAAGCTGCCTGGCCTTACTGGGCTTTTCGTCCGAGCTGGACACTGGTGGCTGCAGAGTCATGTTCCAGCAGAACACAACCTGGGCAGCACAAAGGGTTTGGACTTGCCAAAACAGGGCCAGGGCAGGGGTGCTGTGGCAGCCTGGTGTGGGCAGGCTCCACCATGGGCCAGCCGTGCCCTCTCCCTCCGTTGAGATGCAGGAGATAGGGCTGCTCCTGCCTGTGTACACCAGGGATGAAGAACTACATGCAGGCTCTTGCAGGATCAGGCTTCCTGATGGGGATCTGCTGTCCTCCTGGCTTTTTAATGAGCACTCCTTGTAATCGGCCCTGTAAAACTCAGGGTGGGGAGTTGTTACTGATTAACGTCCGTTGTCTCCGGGGAAAGTGGAGCAGGGGATCTGCTGGCAAAATCAGTGTCAAACGAGCTGCAGCACAGCACAGTACGGCAGAGGTACACACCCCCACACGTGTGTGTACCCACACACGTCCTCTGGCTGTCTGGTGTGAGGTGCCATCACCAGCCCGCCTCTGCCACCACGTCCTTTGGTCTCTGTGGGTTCTCAATGTTCTTTGCAGCCGCCTGCAAAGCGAGAATGATAGCAGAGGTGCAAAAGTCCTTTCTGGTGATTAATACATCATGTGTACAAAGAAGGTCTGTGGTAAACGGAGGCTGGAGCCGGGATTAATTGCAAACCTTGAAGTGGAGAGATTTATGTAAGGAAACAGACTTGGCGGGCTGCCCTGCTCTAGGCTGTGTTTACCTGCCTGTGCCTCCACACCTGTTGTGCTGCAGCAGCAAAACATTATTTAATAACATTTGAAGGGAGATCTTAATAGTCATGTGCCCTCCCCGCCTTGCCCCACCTCCCTGAGTGTGGTGGCAAAGCTCAGCCTTGCTCTGTCCGGCTCCTGGGCAGTCTGTCCATCCACCCCCAACCAGAGGTCTCCTGCAAGGGGCAGCCCCGTGGCACCCTTCAGGCACCCACAATCTGGGATAAGGAGGGATGGGATGGCTGGAGAAGAAGATGAAACAGGCTAATGCTGGAGGCCAGCCACTGAACTAATGGCAACCCAAGTAGCTCCCTGCCAAATCCATGAGCAAAGCAAGGTTTCCTCCTCCTGAGCTTGAAAACACTGGCTGGACACGCAAACATTTGCATGCACGCAGGACTGCATGTATATGTGTGTGTATATAAATATATGAACAACAGAGTTCAAAATGTTCATAATGCCCATTCAAATAAGAGACAAATATTGGGTAAAACCCTGTTCAGAAATGCTTGAGTATGAGGGTGTTTCTTTAAAGGGATTTGGCTATTAATTGAAGTTCGTTTGTTAATTTGCATCCTTATCTGCAAGGGACAAGACTAAAAAGGGCCCCACGGGCCTCTAAATGGGAGCACGTGCAGCTTTATTTCTTACCAACAAAGCCTCTTGGTGATTATAAGCAAATGAGGGAGCACTAGGGACTTTTGGAGGAGCGAAAGCAGAAATGTATCCCACCCGCTGGAGAATGATCTCACTCACCAGATCTTCCTTCCTGGTATTGGTCTCTAGTTGTCTCTACTGAAGGTGCTGGCTGTTTCACCTCCTCCCCTGCTGTCACAGCCAGTGTGTGACCCATGAGATACTCACCCCGAGCTGACAGCATTGCCTGCTTGAGAAATGCCAACCCCAGCAATGAGCCACCACCACGAGAAAACCCTCTCACCCAGAGGCCTAAACTTTGCCCTTGAACACCTCCAAATCAAAACCACCCAGCATCAACTCACACCGTGGCAGTGTGTTAAGTGCAGGTGTAGTTCAGATGGTGTCATTAGCTTTTCCTCCTCAGCCTGCTGCAATGTGCCAAACCGCAGCATGACGTCCACCCTGCTGCACTGGGGCGAGCCACACTGGTGTTTGCAAGGATGTTGGTCTGGTCCAGCTGAGCAATCCCAAATATAAGCACTTGGCATAGGCAGAAAAGGGAGCACCTTCCCTTTCCACTCCCCTCCAGTGACAGGGATGAATAATCCTAATGCTGGTTGAAGCCATGAAAAGGCATTATAAGAAACTAAGAAACCACTGCCATCACTCCTTGAAAGCAAGGACTGTATTCCATCCCGTGTCGGTACAGCACTAGCAAAGCCAGGGTTTGCTACGCAGACAGGAGAGAAAATGGGGAGATCAAGTGAAACTCTGTCCCCTGTGCGTAACTGCCCCATGGTTTTACACTTTCTCTTCCCTAACAAGGCAGGCAAACCAAGTCCTTTTGGCACCACTGTTGTCACTAACCCTGACTGTCCCAATCCTGGTTCCCCTCTGCATTACTGAAGGAAAACACTGGGGTTTGGGTTTCTTTTTACCCTTTCGAACAAAGTTCAAAGGAGCAATTGAGAACTCTCCATTTCAATATGAAAAGAACAGGAGACTTTTTTTCCAGGGCCCCCACCCTCCCCCCATACGAACGCATCCCGCCTCATTTCACCCGATAATCTCAGTGGGGGGCTCTGAAGGGGGATGGCCGGGCACAGGGGGACAAGGTTCTCCAAGGTTAATCGCAAACTGCTGCCGTATTCATCGCAGCCATGCCTGATTGATGGGCACCATTAATCACTGCCCAGAGAGGCTGGAGGTAAGGCAGAAAGCAGGGGGGAAGGAGAGGAGGGGTGGCAGAGTTGTGGGGATAGGGAAACGGTGCCAGGGCAGGAGCAGCGACACAAGACCAACACGGGCTGGGAGACGTGGAATGGCCACATCTGTTCACCTACTGAAAATACACATGGTAGGGCTTCTTTCAAGGAACACAGGTATATCTGCCCCCTCACCTGCCATGTCATATATAGATGCCCTCCTCCAAAGCAAAGGGCAGGAGCAGAGACAGAGAGGAGAAAATCCCTCCAGCCTTTTAAAAGTGCCCCTGGCTTTTGGTGGGGGATAAGGACTGGGGATTCTGGCAAGGAGGAGGACTCAGGACAAGGTAGGGGTGGGCTTGTCTTGCAACCATAAGGCAATTAATAGATTTTCCATCTTCTTTATGGACTGAAATGCCTCTGAGGTTTTTACAGAAACAATGAAGGCAGTAAAAACCACCCAAGTGAGGTCAGATGAGGAGCTCGTGTGGGCAAGTGACTCCATTTAGAGACAAGACACTGGCATATGCATTTTCTATTGTTCCTGACAATTTAATATACTCTTTCTTTCATACTGACCCAAGCTGTGGCTCACATTTCTAGGCAAGCTGAGGGTCTGCGTAGTAATGAAATTTGCGGCAGTGTTACCTACCTGGCTGTAAATGATAGCTGGGACTGGCAGCAGGGCTTGACACACCGCAATGGGACCGGTTGCATTGCAGAAGTGTCTTGTGCTTTCCCCTGGAGACATGTGAGCCTGGCTTGGGCAGCTTTGCCAGCAGGTTTGAGATGACTTGCTTGTCCCACTGCAATTGCTTCTGACATGGAATAACTATTAAACAACTCACGTTACTAAACCATGTGACATTTCTCAGTTGTCTTCTTCATCCCACCTTCTGCTGCCTCTTGCTTTGGACACAGGAGTCAGTGCCTTGAGAACGTGTGCACACACACCAGTCCTTCTCCTGAACCTCTCCTCCAAAGCAACAAGAAGGAAAGTGTAGTTTCTAATAGGAATATCCTGCAAGCATACTTTTTAAATTGTTTCCTTTTAAACAACCTGTGTGACATTTTCAATTTTTCTCTTGCAATGTCAAAGGCAGTGTAACATTTGAAACTTGTATGATTGCTAGGACGCGAGAAATATATCACCCAGATTTTGCTGGACGCATTTAATGTCATTTCAAGACGAAGGGCTGATGCCCAGTGTACGAGACTGTGGGCTTTTTCAGCCTGACCCATGCTGTAGATCAGGTGTGATGACCACCAGCAGGGAACTGGGGTCTATTTCTAACACTGCCTCAGAGGGTGCAGATGGGATGCAAGGCCACTGGAAGCTACAGCAACCCGGATTTCAGTGAACGTAGAGACGAATAGGTGTTATTTCAGAGATGACTTCTGGGATGGGGGGAAGTGCTTCAGCCTCCATGAGCACCCAGGTATATAGGGCAAGAGCCAACTCCTCTACCCGTGACCACCTAAAGCTGGCTACCACTGACGCATCTCCTCACCACAGACCCACCTATGGATGTTGGGAAGGCCAGGCATCACCCAGGGGCAGCTGATCCCATGTCAAACAGTCATCCTACGGCAAGCAGAATGAATTGCTCTCAGAAAATGCCTCTGTCTTCGTGGGCTGCTAAAGTAGATGAGTAGTCAAATGACTAACTTAAAGTAGACACCACACTCCTAGATGGCCAAAGGGAGATATTTGGGGTGGATTTTTACCGTCTCCCATTATACCCAAGACTGCGTCTCTCACCAGAGGTTATTGACTTTCGAACAGAGTTTCTGCAATGTCCACTGACACATAAGAAGAAATCATCAGAAAATGTGGTTTTATTTGATTGTACATTATTCTTTCCATAACTAAGGCTGTCAGGCTTGTGAACAGGGTTGGGTTTTTTTTATGTATGGCCACCTCTGATCCTCCAGCAGGACTCTGTAAATCTGGGATTATGCTGAATTAATTTACTCTCTGACAGCTATCTCCTCCCAGCAGCACATCTTCCTTTCTCTGCTGCTGGCCATGACTACATTTAGTTCTTTCACAAAGAGCATCTCTCAGCATAAGAGTTTCCCCCCAGAGACTTAATCATCAATAGCTACATTACTTTAAATGTTTATTTTAGTCTGAATTACATTTCCTGTGTTGACCAGCATTATAAGAGATGTAAATCCCAGTTAAAGTAAGAGCCATCATTTCCCAGTTGCAGCAATTCTGGGCACTTCTAGCAGGGTCCACAGCTCTTGGGGACCTACCGAAAAATTCAGCTCCACCAGGAACCTGCGCTTACGTAGCTTGGGTGAATACACATCCTTTGTCATCTCCACCCAACTTTTACTTCGGGATCTTACTACTGCCTAATGAAACTTGCCTGTTGATCTGCATAAACAGGGATGAGGGTGTGCTGGGCATCTCGGAGCGGGCGGCTTCTTTGTGTGAAGGGAGGCATGGTCCTTGGGTCTGGAAACATCTCTAAGTTGTTTTGCCATCCTTGGTGCATGTTTCAACGGCAACATTATTGTAAAACAGCTTTGTGTTTACTTTGTGTACAGAAAAGATAAAATCAGCATTTATATGCAAACATGAACCAACAAGGAATTTCAAAATCCTGCCATTTCACTCTTCTGAGAAGAAGAGCCAGAGTTATTGTGTAACCAGAAACATCTGAAAGCTGGGGATTTTCTGGGTCTAAATTCAATTTAGATTATAAGGGACTAATTTAGGATCTGACTGTATCACCTTGGGCAGCCAAAATAGGATCTGAAACACATGGAGACTAGGGCTTTGGGGTGGAGAGTTCTCCATTTCGGACAGCCTGGTACACTGTGTGGATCTGAGCTCTCCCTTTACAAATAAAGCTGGTGAAGTAACACAGGCCAGATGCTCAGCCAGGGTGAGCCACCTGAGCCCACTCTGATATCCTTATCTGCCCTGGGAAACAGGGGGTGTTCATGTATCCATCCTAGACCTGCCTTTCCAGTGTGCACAGCTGGAGCAGAACTCGGCACAGGCACATCTGCTTGAATGTCAAGGCCTGAAAGCATCAGGCATGCAGAACAAAGGCTTTTACTGGGATTTCATAGCTAGAGCACTTTATTGACCCTCAGTGCATTTATGATTGCTCAGGAACATGTGCCAGGCTGAGGGCACTGGAAAATACGGCATTCACAGCAGAGAGCTGCTCATGGTTTTCTAAAAGAAAATATCCACTGGAAAAACTTCAGGGCACAGGTGTTTTCCTTCTCTTGGAGGTCATGATTCCTGTTATATATCCTGGAAAAAAAGGCTGGCTTTATCTACACAGAGCTTTAGCCCCAAGCACGCAGCAGCGAGCAGATCGCTCCTCTAGTGCAGCTACACCAGGAGCAGGGCATCGTTTCTAAAAGCCTTCAATGGCTTCAAAAACCATATGCAAAGAGGGCCCCGTGCGACAGATGCTTGCTTGCAAGAGGAGAATAACCCCATTAGAAACACTTGTGAACACGGCCACCTTCCTCACCCCATCCAAAGCTTTGCCATTGGGCCCAGTGCAGATTCAGCTCCCTGTGGGCATCCCTGCCTCCTAAGTGGGAAAGCAAGGAGTCCTGTGCTGCCTCGCTGCCCGTCTGCCTGCAGGGAAGGAAGGGGCTGGCAGGGCACGGGAATGCTTTTCCAGTGACCTGAGGAAGAAAAAGAAGAGTGTTGGGACTGCTTGTGGTGCTCACTGAAGGGACCCCACGGTACTACCATCCCCTGCAGCCAGCAGAGCTGAAGCCCTGTGCAGGACCACAGCCCTGGCAGGTGACTGAGCTCTGCCAAAGGGAGCAGAGACTCACAAAGATGTAAACCAGCAGGAACTGAAGGGAAACATGCAGCGGGGAGAAAAGCCAGGAGAGAAGTGAGCAGCCCGCAGGCACAACAGGATGGGCTGTGAGCAGGCTCTTGCTGCACAGAGCCCAGCAAATGTTTTTTCCTCCTCTATCAACATCCCTGGCTCAGGCTGTGCCTGGAGATTTGCTCTTCAAAGGCTCATGTGTCCATGTGCCCTTGGCTACCCCAACTCTTAAGCCTGGCTCTGCCCCTTCCTATGGGGCTGGCTGCCACGGGCATTTAAGAGGTGGAAGTAGGGATGCACTCTCTTTTGGGGTGAAATCCCCATCTCCACCTCACTGTGGGATGCTGGGCAGGCTGATCCTCTCTAGAGCACAAGCCACCCCCCAATAACTGTCCTATGCTCATTCCCCTGGTGTTACGCTTGACTCGCTAGGGGTAGTGGGGCTGCAAAAGGAAGCGCCTGCCCCAGGGCCAGCGCTCTCCCTCCCAGCCTCTACCCACCCCTCGCCTCAGGGTTTATTTACCCGGGGGCGCAGGAATAAATGGGGATAAGAAGGTAGAAAAGGTCATGTGGGTGGTGGCCACAAAAGGGGACATTGTGCCTCCAGGGAGGGAGTGGAAACGCCCGAGGAGTCGGAGACACGGGGGCACTTTGATGCAGTCTGGATGAAAGCGGGGAGGGGAGGGGAGGGAAGGGGAGAGGGGGAGCAAAACAGGGGGAGGGGACGACACCAAAACCCAAAAGGCAACAAAACCTCTCCCAGCTGGGACACAAGTCAGGATAGTCCTTTTATTTAGATGGATAGAACCAAGCACAATGTGGGGCAGCCGGGGGTCTCCCTGCCCCTGTCCCTCACCAGCCCTTTCAAGCCCTTCCTCCCCACTCCTCCCCTCCCTCCTCAGCCTCTCACTTTCTTCCATATTTTCCACTTTCTTTTTTTCCTTTGCTCCCTGCGCTCCACCTCCCACTTCCAGCTTTCTCCCACGGTGAAAGCACTGAGAAAGAAAGTGGGGTGATCTATGATGCAAACGTAATTTTAAGTAGAGATGGGGAGGGGCAGACCAAAGGCACTGGAGAAAAATGGGCTTGGGGAGGACCCTGTGAGGAGAACCCCTCCCTGTACATAAGCCAAGACGTCTGTGTCTCAGCAGAGTTTTCTGGTCCCCGAGCTGCGTGCTGCAAATCCTACGGCAGGGCTGAATCTCGGGCAGAGAGCGCTCGGGGCTGTTAATGCCACACACCCCCTGCCCTCTGAGATGTTTCAGGAGCGTATTTTGAACATCAAGGCTACCCCTACGGCTGGAGGAGTTTGGGGACAAGCTGTCACACACATCCGTACCTCTACTTTTACCAACCCAACTGACCACCTGACTTCTTCTCGTGCAGACTTGCTATCACTTTGGTAAGGAAGAAGCAGAGTCCAGAATTTTTCTCGTAGCTCAAAT
The DNA here is from genome assembly GCA_013398955.1 of Callaeas wilsoni. NCBI lineage: Eukaryota > Metazoa > Chordata > Aves > Passeriformes > Callaeidae > Callaeas > Callaeas wilsoni. The sequence goes on from VWPU01016343.1 coordinate 56,990, forward strand.
GTCATCACTGTACTTTGATGTATCTATAATTCAGAGTCATCTCAAAATGAAATTTTAACCTAAGTTGACCCAGAGTGATGTCTTTACTTCAGCAAACAGTCTGCTGTACATTTTGACCATGAAGAACTTCGGCAATCTCAATAAAATGATCAAAATTTTGAATGAAAAATCATTGCATTCAGCAACTCCCAGAATGGACCATTTTCTATTGCAAATGCTTCACTTCTAAAATCCTTCTTATTCACTGCATCTGCTTTTTTACAAAGAATGGTCCCAAATCCTGTCCCCCCAAACACAGCAGAAGAAAATATCTTGTAGGCAGCTTGTGTGGCCTCCTGTCCCAGTCTTGTGTCCCCAGAAGCCCTCTTCCTCTGCACCCTCTCCAGCTTTCTGCTCCTTTCCCTGCATGATTTCTGCAATGTGCACACTAAATGCAACCTGTGTCCTATGCTGCAGATCCCACCAAGGAACGTGACACCGCCCTTGCCTTCTCCAGCAGGTTTTACTGCACAGAGTGGGTTGGTTATGATTTCTGCTAGGCCTGAAAGAGTGCCCAGAGGTCCCTTTAACAAGTTGTGTGTTTCTCTTTAACAGCAAGACTTGCCTGCTGGCAACCACTAGCTCTCTTTAGCATCATAAACAGTCAAATTCAGCTTACACCACGTCTGAACTTGGCTCAGGCACTAGTTTTTCTGCCAGTACATCACTGTTTTCAACTCCAGTCAGCATTGTTTTGAAGTTATTACTGTCTGGTGGCTGGGGTTTTTTTGGTGGTGTATGCATCCTAAATGAGCTTTGTGGTCTCCCCACTTCAAAAGCTTCTCTGCTCTCACCTCCCTTTACTGGCTGTCCTCTAGCAAGACCAAAGACCAAGGGTATAAACTATCTCAGCAGTGCTCCAGGTCCATGCAGTGTGCAGGGATGCAGCTTGTGGGACAGTCCTGGGGGCTGCTGCAGAGAGGGTTTGGGGGAATCAGGCAAGGAGATGGTGCAGAGCTGTGCCGGGTGCACCCAGACGCGGTCCCCATCCTTGTCTCCATTCAAATCAGGCCCAAATACAGTGTGTGCTGCAAACTTCAAGCTGCTTGAAGCACATCTCACCCTCTCCATAGCCCAGTTTGCTCAGGTGTCTCCTGGGCGAGGAGAAGACAACACAGAAGCACTCTCAGCACAGAATCATGTGCAGGTGCTTCACTGAGGGGACTGGTTGCTTCCACTGACACCAGCTGGCTTTCCTTTGATAAAAACAAGCCCATGGTGAAGGCAGGCTGGTGCCAGGAAAATGAGAGTCAGCAGCCTGTGCAGAGGGCTTTGCAGGTTCTCTGCTGGTAAGGGGATGATGGTATTTACTAATACTTCTAAGCCAGGCTTTTATTTACCCAGTGGGTTTCACCTGCTTTTTCTGTGGATGGTTCTGCTAAAGTGACTGTGGCTCCTTTGTGGAGCCTTGAAGGATTTGTATGTGGGAAATGGAGTGAAAGGGAAAATGTGTTATACTATTGCAACACTTCCTAGTAGTATTTAACATCCTGACAAAATTCATCTTTTCTACAAAAAAAATCTTGAAGTGCTTCATTCAAGGGGAAGATATGTGCTGTATTATAAAAGTGTCAACATTTCACTTACAAATTGGTCATTCTTTTGGCAGTGATTTTAACAGAAAATTCCCCTTGGGGCTATCATGCCTCTTTGTTGGTTTTTCTTCCCTTAAAAAAAAAAAGCCCAAACCAAACAACTTAAAAAGCAAGCACAATTTACTGGGTCTGGTGACTGGATAACTGTTATACTGCAGGCTGTAAGTGCTGGGGCTGAGGCCAGGAGATGAAAGGAGAGAACTGAGGCTTCTCCAGCAGCAAAGTGGATGCTCGCAGGTCAAAGCCTGAAGCACTACCCTGGTCCCTGCAGCCTTACCACAAGTTTCTCCTTTTCTGATGTTTATGCTTCTGCTGCTATTAACATCTACCCATAAACAAAAGCATTTATGGAAGGGAGGTGGAAGGGTGTCACAGACCAATACTTGAAATAATTTCTCTGTTCTTCTTGCTCTGATTTAATGCACTATGCTCTCCACTGCTGACCACTTTCTTACACTTGCTTCTCCTTTCCATTTCTACGTTTCTCTACGTGACTGTTTATTTCTCCTCTCTTGTACAACAATGCTGATGGCTTTGGCAGATAACAAATGTCTGTCTAGCCTTGGGTTTTTCCTGCTCACCCTGTGTGGATGTACTACCATCTGACTGGGGTTTCTCTGAGGATCTTCCTCCTGCCTCACCTGCAGCACAGCCATGATAGGACTTGTGGGCGTCACTTCATTTTTTGTTTTGCCACCTTGTTGTGCCTGGGGACAAAAGAGAGGTGACAGCAGGAGTAAGGGGGCAGGCAGCGACCTGAAAAAAAACCATGATTTAGTCATCCTGATCTGAACAACAATCTCTGTCTGATTGTAGGCTCTCAAGAACAGGAGAGTCTCTCAATTTAATTTACAGCAGAAATCTGTGTCTCTGATGGTTTTGCAACACTTTCCCTAAGCTGAGGATGCTGATGCTCCTCTTCAATTTTCCCCTCTTGAAGATGGTGACAGCAGAGGTACAAACCAGCCCCTCTTATGGGGAAGTGCCTTAACCATGCCACCTCTCTCATTTTTGTACTAGCTTTACCATTATCCTGAGTAGATCTTTATTATGGGAAAATAATGGGTGTAAGAAAGTACTCAGATATAATAAAAAGACTGAGAGTGTGTAAGTGTAAAACCCTTCCATGTTCTCAGACTCGGCTACATGAGCATCCACTCACTTGTCCAAAGAGCAAGCCCCAGAGACTGGCTTGAGAAGACCTGCAGTGTGTGCCAGGGGTGCTCTGAAAGCACCTGGCAGAGCTCCTCTGTTCCTGTGTGCCAGAGTGTGCACAAAGCTCCAGAGGAGCTGGGTGTTGATGGTGTCCCCAGAATTCCAAGTCATTTGTTATACTGCCCTGTAGCCTCCTTAGGGTGTGACGTTAACTTGTGATTACACCTGGTGCTGCTTTAATATTGTTAGTCCCATTATTCCCAGGTACGCCTTTGGCTAATGCTTTGTTGATGGCAGTTTCTGGGAAGCAAATCGAACCCTTGTTGGCCAATGCCCAAGCTGGGCAAAGCCAGGCCAGCTCTGCCTTGCCGTCAGCAAGGGGCTGCCTTTCACTCCTAACTATGCACCCTCCCAGGCTCCTGGCCCACATCCAATCCAGATAACAAATGACTGAAAATTGTTGCTGTTAGCCAGCTATTCTGTGACCTGCATGAAAAGAGTGAAATGACCTCGGGACTAGTCTCGGCACACAGCCGTCTGCCCACAAACCGTGGCAGCCGAAAAGCCTTGGTACCCAGACCAAAGGCTGGCAGGACAAGCATTTTCTTGGCGGCTGCTCCCCATGGGTGGGAGGGGAGGCAGCAACAAGCTGATTTCGCAGGAGCTCGCCTCCTGCCTGCCGTCCCTAACAAGATCTTTACGAGGTGTTAATGTAAATGTGAGTTGTTTTACATTGAAACCAATTGTGGGCTATTTTCTGCACGCTGATCTGTGGCAAAGAAGGTATTTGCTGGTGATATCTTGTGTTGGTAGGAGCAGGAGACAGCTCTTTTCCCCTGGACTCTTATCTCCTGATGTTCTTTCCTGAAGGCCCCTGTGGTGCTGGGACTCTGCCACTCTCCCTGCAAGGAAGACCAGCAATGCCATTCTGCCATGGAGGTGCTGCAGGGCATCCTCCTGCCTGCTGCCTACGTCTTCCTGTGGCGTACAAGCTTTCAAGCAGGCTGCATAGGCCTTTCCTTCAAAATTATTTTAATAGTATGTGAAGAAATTTGGAAGGAGTGTAGCCATGGAACCGAAGCTGAGGTTGCCCGTGAGGGACATCATCATCATTTAAACACTACCGGGCAATAACGCATGGAACTATTTTTACCATGTGCTGGGCTTTAAGTGCTTTGGGTAACAAGAAGAGCTTCAGTCTGAGCATCAAAAAAATGCCAAGGAGGAGACCGTGGTTGAAAATTGAAGGGTTCTTTCAACCTGGGGATGGGGGCAGCTAATCCAGACACCATCCTGCAACATGTTTCTGCTTCATTAGCCATGTCTGTGACCTGTGAAATGCTGCTTAGGAAAACGGGAACCTATCAGTGGATGGAGATGTGGCAGGTTTACAGAAGTGTGCTTTGTATCTGCACATTGACAAGTGTGTGCCCCCTGGAGTCCTCAGCCTTTTTTTTTTTTTTTTTTTTGCTTTATTCTTAGAATTCCTCAGCATATTTTCTTCTGTCTGAATCTGACTATCTGACTCTCCTGCAGCCCTGTGCCTTAGGGCTGGGTTTGTGTCTTGCTGGGAGCTGGGATTTGCATTTTAGGCACTGAGTTTCTAGTTACACATCTAAAGAGAAATGATGTGCTCATCAGAGGCATTCCCCATGCCAGCCACAAGCGTTTTGTGCAGCAGTTTAGGCAGGCACCCAGACTTCCTGGAATCCGTCACGACAGCTCTTGGTATGGCAGCTAACCCAGACACAGAGGGTCCCATCATCAAATGTAGCTGGCTCCTCCAGGCAGGGAAAGTGGCTGGCTGAGAAGACAGGTCTGCTGTTACTCCTGCTGCTGTCAGATGACTGTCATGGTCAGAGGGCTTTCATCTCAAAGTCTTTGAACTGGCACTATTTTGCATAAACGGAGCAGAGTTCTAGGTGTGAGTTTTTAGGGTCAGCAATCTTCTCAACGGGGTCCAAGCAGTCTTCAGGTGGTGCTGAAGATGAGTGGCCTGGGCTGGCTGAAGGTACCCGCTGCAACTGCCGCAGAACCGACCTTGCATCCTCCCTTTCTTTAAAGGGTGCAATGATTCAGTACCCTTTTCTCTGGTGTAGCAGAGCTCTCTTCCGCAGCTTGATCTGAGAACCTGCTAATGACTTGTCACCATGACCATGGCTGGGGAAAGGAGTCCCTCTGTCCATTCTGTGTTTCTAAAACACATATACATCCTTTTCCCTGCACCTTCTTCCCCCTCAACTGTTTGGAAGACTCATGACCACTGTGGGGTTTTATACAGTAAATTGTACGTTCCTGATTTCCCTCTAGTTTTGACTGAAGCACTGACTGAATACATTAAGGTAACTTGTGATGCTGACTAAGCTCTTTTTTCTCCCTAATATTAGTATTGCTTAAGTGAAAATTGCTTACAGCTAATTCTTGCCAATAGAGTTACAGTTGATACTGCTTCAAAGTTGCTGCAACAGTATCTTGGGTGATCAGATGAACGTGGTAACAATGCTGGGAGTTACTTGAATGAGAGACAAATACTGCTTTTGGAAATACTGAAATGATCAGTGCAGCTGAGGAAGGAAAACAAACACCCTACCAAGCAGCAGTGACATGCTTTAAACAAATGCATTCTGCCATAATGGGACACTTTTGCAGACCAATGCAGCAGTCCCAATTTCTAAACTGCTTGGAAAAGATGACAGGATGTTAGTTTAGGCTGAGAATAAATATGTGGGAGTCTTTATGAGTTTATGTCTAGCTAATTTTTTGGGCGTCATCTGCTAGGATGAAGCCCTTAAACCCTCTCTGGGGAAAGGTACCACATTACTCCCCTGCTCCACCAGCCCTCCCTGCTGCTGCGAAGCACAGCACAGGTCAGCTCACAGCTCTCCCTCCTACCTGGGCGACTGTTGAAGAGCCATAAAGGGTAAAACTCTTCACAAGCAATTTATTAAGCACTTGAATTCCCTGTGCCTTTCAAAGGGACTGTTTATTAGAGCAACTTTGATTAGGGAATGAACTTGAAGCACAATAACTATTGCCCTTGATTGCAGACTCCTAAATGCTACTTGCTGTTAGAGCCTTCATTTTCCCATGGCTTATTTTGGACGCTTTTTTTTTCCTCTTCCAATGGAATCACGTATATGGAATACTCTTACAGATCTGGATTAGAGAGCATCCACTGCAATTACTGAATCTGGAATTGCTGAGTGACACTCCTGAAAAATTTTACCTTCCCAGTACTAAGGCAGCAGAGATTATACACACAGTCCCTGTAAAGTAGGTCAATTTTAATAACCATTTCTGCTTTGTGTTCGTTCAGCATATTCTACAGGCCAGCCCATTTTGCTCCATTCAACTCCTAACATTCACTAGAGCTCTTTAAGGGAATTAACAGTCTCTGCCATAGTTTTTCATGCCATCAGCCCTGCGTTTTGTTTCACAGCAGTCTTACCTTAAAGACACACAGCTTTTACCTCTGGCTCACCTCCCCTGAAGCAGGTCTTCAGCGTGAGCCCAAAAGTAATGGACAGAGTTTATGAGTCTCTGACTATAATTTCCAAGGAGAAATTCACACTTGCTTATTGCCTTTAGATAAAGACTATGTACCTGCAGCTCAAGTTAAGAGTAGGACAAGGTGGGACACTGTGGGTTACGTGTGGTTTTTAAAGCACAACACTCTTCTCGGAGGTGCTGCTCCCCTGAATGAAGGCACCCCAACCTACCTCCTGAGAGTTGCTGCCAGGACAAACAAACTTCAGATAGGCACTTCCTCTTTACCTTCCCCTAACTCTCCCATCATCCCAGGCAGGGGCAACACAGCCTCCTCCAGCTGCACCTTCTGCATGTTCAGGAAAGGGGTTACCAGCACCAAACCTGCTTTGTCTCCTACACACATCTGCAGCTCCCCACATATCACCCCTGCAGTACCTGCTCCAAGTGCTGAGTTTATAGAATCTGAATGGAGGAAAGAAGAGTAAGCCTGGAGATTACACTATGCTGCTCCTTATTCCCTTCTGCACATGAAATCTGGTCCAGGGAGAACTGCCTCTCTGCCATATTGCTCACTACTCCCCTCTCCAACCCCTTCAGGCCATAGTCAAGTCACCTTGGGCAATTCTGGCAAACATACATATCTTACAGCCCTGAAGCCATTTATAAATAGATTTTTATTTATAAAGTCAATTTACATAAAATATGATACTCTCTTAAAAACTACATATGTACAACTTAAGAAATCCTAGCAAGTGCATACAAAAATGCCTTCAATACATTTTTTTTTAAAAAAAACTTCAGTTTTCAGAGAGGTGGACCTTCACACCAGGCAAACTCAGACACCACGTTAAAACACCACATAACTTTACAGTCTTTTACTGAAGTGTTTGGAGAGAATAATTAAAAAACAACCCAAACAAACACCTTTTCATCTATACCGTGTATGTTCCCAAAACATTCCAGCTGGTAGTGTTCAAGAACAAGTGAACTGCTAAAAATAGAACCATCTCATCCCTTTTCTCTAAGGTTTCTTGTACAAAAATAAGTCTTCATACACCAGTGTCCCTACACGCAGTTCAAGTTACATATAAAATAGAATCTGACATGATAAAAAATTCCCTCACCCTCCAGAAACAAGGAAGCATCAAGTGTTTTTAATTTCTTTTTTTTTTTCCTTTCCACCCTTCCAAAACAACACCAGACAGCAGCGGCGGGGGGAACCAGGTTCGCTCGAGCATCCGCTCCGTGGGTCGGCAGCTCCCGGCTGGCAGGCGGAGCCGCTGCCCCCGCGCAAGGAGCGGGACTCCGCAGTCAGTTACACCATTGCACTTTCCACAGCCAGAAGACGACGGCTGAACCCGGCGAGAAAAGCAGCCAGCGGGGCCCCGCCGGGGTGGAGGTCAGTACTTTCGGGGGGATGCTGCTGCCGCCGCCGAGACCGCGGGCGCCGACGTGCTGCGGGCTGAGCGCGGCTGCGGAGAGACGTGGGGAGAGCCCCGGTGGGTTCGTGCCCCGCTCCCCCGAGCGCCTGGGGAGGAAGCGGCGCCCCCTCCCCTCCGGCTGCCCCTCACCTCCCGCCGGGTCAGTAGCTCCCCAGCCAGCTGGTGAAGTCCAGCAGCTCCCGCTCCTCGGGGCTGAGCGCCGCGTCGTAGCCGCTCTCCTCGGAGGAGCACGGCGAGCCGGGCGCGGAGGAGGCGAAGGAGGGCGAAGCGGAGGAGTAGCCGCCGCCGCCGCCGCCAACTTCCCCGACGGCCACCCGCCCGCGGCCGTCGGGGAAAGAGGCGGCGGCGTCGTGCTCGTCGAGGAGCCGCTGTAGGGCGCGGATATACTCGACGGCGGAACGGAGGGTCTCCACCTTGCTCATCTTCTTGCTGGCGGCGCCGTGGGGGACGTGCTGGCGGAGGGCGGCGAAGCCCAGGTTGACGAGCCGCACGCGGTTGCGCTCCCGCTCGTTCCGACGGGCCACGGCGGCCGCCGCCGCCGCCCCGG
>VWPU01016346.1:0-62911 GCA_013398955.1 Callaeas wilsoni
TGTCTCTCAAACTGAGACAGACATGAACATGTCTTTTTTTATTTCTACATCTATAAGGATGTGAATAGTACTGTTTACAGATATATGTTACACTTAAGTGGTGACAATCAGCCAGGTGAGCCTGTGCCATGTTTTGAACACTGAGGAAATGCTCTGATTAGCAATGTTTCATGTAAGAGCTATGCCAAATGTGGAGAAATCATGCTGTCCAAGAGGCATCTGCCCGTCTCCTTAAACTCATGCAAGCCTGGGGAAGTTCACAAATATAGATTCAAAATGTTTCAACCATTCATATTTGTACTAGCAGTATTACAAAACCAGCTGTCTCCAGATGTGAATTTGAGGGAGAAAATGTTTCAGATGAAAACAATATGTATATCACTTAGTTTTGAGTCCTGCTGGATGCCAAAATCCTTTGTAAATCTATTAATATCCAACCACTTATGGCAAATGAAAACATCATGTACATGAGCATTACAAGGTGTTCTGCATTTCTGCAGACAGACCTGTGGAAGCTGCTGAAACTAAGGCGGTATTTCCTGATGTGCTCATTTTGTAGACCACTCAAGAACTCAGTTATCTCACATTCTTCATTCCTATATAGATGTAAATATAATCTCCCCTCCTACTAACCTACTTTTTTTTTCTGCTGCATGTGTTGCAGTCGTATCTGACAAAAGCTGAACTCTAAATCAGAGTAATTCCTTTTTCCAGCATATATGTGCATGCACACATATACGTCTGCTCAAGCCCGCTCTGCCTATTTTTAAATGCAAACTCCTGAGTGCTCTGAAGTAAAAAGTTATGAGAATAAAGCAAGGACAACTTGATCACCTCTCTGCCCTTTTTACACTGCTGGTGTTTATTTTTGTCATATTGGTCTTGATGTGATATTCAGCTGACATGACTATGTTTTCAATCAACAATCTTACATGTAGTAAAATGTGACCTGAAATCTCAAGAATTTGAATAATACTTTTTGTTCCATGAAAGCTAGCTCTTTTGATAGTGTTCTTCTCAACTGAATTACCTAGAAATAATTCTGATGTATTTTGCTTCAACAATAGTGTGAAGTGGAAGAAGAGTGCTTTTAGCAGAGCCAAGAAGTTTGGTTTAAAATAGCTCAGTACGGGGAGGCACAGTATCTTAATTTAGCCAAATGTCAGGGTGGCTCAAACACTTCACAGGGTTTTTTTTTGATTTTCAGGATTTTCCTAGTTCCAGCTTCTGCCCAATCTAAATTTACTTACAATTTTATGTAAGAGGCAAAGAATATAACCTGTCAAATTTTGTTTATGATCTGCAAGCATCTGATTTCCTAGTTTCCTGAAAATTATGAAGGCAAGCTCAGAGATCTTCATTCCCTTATGGCCGCAGCGTAGTTCCAGTGCGGGCTGGCAGGGAGACTGGTGCAGGAAATTGGAGACTGGGAGTGTGGCACATATGTCCCCTCGCCACGTGCCAGAGTGCCCGTGCTGCCTGGCAGCCCCCCTCCTACCTTCTCTCTTTCTCTGCAGCTGCAGCTAAGGTGAACCTGATCTCAGTTCACATGATTTACTTGTATTTTTAGCAGAATATGTGAGCAGAAAACGATGCTGTTGGAAATTCTATAGGAGGAAGACAAAGGTAGAAATTATAGTATAGATTTCCTTTCAGCAGCAGGCAGTGCAGTGAAGTAAGTGGTCTCTTACCTGTGACCATTTGACTAGAATATCTGTGGGCTATGGAAGAAGAAAGTGTGGTAAGTTCCCTGAGTGCAGACAGAGATGATCCTCCAGAATTCCTCCAGTATGTCTGGAGTATTTTATGCCCTTAGTTACAATACTTAACAAAGAAATCTTTCTAACCCAGTAGCTGTGCTTGTCTGGGCATCTCTCGGTGATTAGACTTGATGTGGTCTGGCATCGGGCATGAATGCTTTGATAAATAATTAACAAAGAATCCAAGTATTGTAGGCAGAAACCAGGATTGTAAGTGAAGACTGTGGCAAGTGCTGGATTACCAAACTGCAGGAAGATTTTTTTTTCTCCCCATTTGCAGCAGGTAAAGCCAAGAGTGCTAAAGAAATGACAGGCATTCTATCTGCTACACTGTGTCAAGGTACAGATGTGGAAAAGCTCCTAGGTCACTTTGTGCCATTTTGAGGAGCAGCAAGCAAAGAAGCAAATGAGTAGAAATAATTATCCCATGGAAATTTTAATCTTCTGATACCAAATCCCAACTGTAGGAATGCTGGCCTGTGTTGAGCTTCATTTTTACTTAGCCCTTTGCTCTGATGGAAAAAGAAAATCAGAAAACCAAGAGCTGGTATTTGCACAACTCAGAATGTGTGCTCTGGGCTTTCACCCAGAACTTTCTGTCACCACTGCACATTAGCACGGGGTTATATGACATATATCACTTGACATATATCACTTGAAAAGTAGTTAAGGACAGTAAGCATAACCAATAGTCCTGTAAACTGCAGCATCAAATCCCAGACAAATATTTATACACATGTATACTAAAGCATATTTTACATAGTTGTCAACTACAAAGAATCTTCCGCAAGTTTTTGGTTTTTGACCTTTGAGTCATCATGTGAAGCCTTTCCAAGTGGCACACCTACCCTATATAGTTCCTTTAGGAGTAATTGTGCTATTTACACGCTTCTGGAGTCGGAGAGCCTACTTTTGTATCAACTTTGTTTCCTTGGCTGCCTCAGTGGGATGGGAGCCTTATGGGTATTTCTTTTCAGAATGTGTGACCAGCATAACAATTAGTACTGGCTAGAAAACAAGCACTCAGTTTCATGAAAGTTGGTGAGATGTGCTTTTCTTCTGCACTAAATTAAACCTTGAAAAATGCTTTGCACAAGAAAAGTACAGCAGCCTCATCAGAAATCATGGTAACATCCCTCACTGACAGGATGTTGCTTTGGTACAGCTCTCCCTTACTTGCAAACGCAACTATCATAGCTGTTTAAATTTTGTTATAAACTAAATATATATTGAGTAAAAAATACTTTCTTCATATCCTGATTCAGGTAGAATGAATGAGTTATTAAACATGGGTCTCCCACTCTGCAGAGAAGTGCTTTAAACAATACACTTTAGAATGTGTTTTTCTAGTTTGCCTAGGACATCATTTTCTGACATGTCTAAATAGAAAGGCATAACAAAAAGTCATGAAGGTGATACAAAAGAACGAAGCAACCTGTTTCCCCAAACTGTTCTCGAGCTACTCCACCTCCCTCCCCACCACAGCAGTGTGTTTGTATGTAGGAGATCTCTTGGCATGTTTCCTTGTTCCTTGACAAAATCAATGTGCAAACCCCAGCTATGACTTTGTTTTGTTACAAACCCATCACTTTGGCTAAAGAAAAAAGAAATTGGGAATTGCAAAATACAAGAAGCAGCACTGGTGGCAGCAGGAAATTCTTCAGGAACAGCAAAGCTCAGGATGCACCTGTAGAAGCATCAGGCTCTCCAAGAGAAGGGGAAGGAGCAGATGGGATGACACTGAAGAGAGCCAGCAGGGGAAACAAGCACAGAAATAGGAGGAAGACGCTTGGTCCAAAGAGGGAGAATGTTTGGACCCTTTGGGATCTTTGTTTACAATAAACAAATAAAAAAAATCAGTAATTGGTGTCTGTTACCCTGTCTCACAGAGAACAGCACCGTCAGTGCTGTCAGGGCTCCAGCTGGTGACAAGCGACTCGCCCAGCCAGCACACGGAGAGGTCGGTGCTGCTCAGACACACAAGGGAACGGAACCAGGCTGTGCATGTCTGCGTGGAGGATGATCAAGGAATAGCTGTTCCCAAACAGCCCTTCCCTGGACATGAGCTTTAAATGTGCATTCAGTCATATTGTTATTAATTTGTAAGGCAGTCAAAACTGCAGTACAATTTGAAATGTCTGACTTGAAGGACAGATGTTACCACTTCTGAGGCTGCTCAGGGTACGTCTCTGTTCTCGTCAGTGCATCTCACCAGTAACTTGAGTCTGCTGAAATAATATGGCTGTTCATAAATCACATCCTAAAAAGAAACAATTTAAAATCTGTCATTCCAGTGCCATTTCAGCAGAGCACAACACCAATGGAAAAAAGCAAGCAATTAATTCAGGAATCTTAAGCTCTGTTATTTGCCTTGAAAAGCTCTTATCTCTTATGCTGTCTCTATAGCCTGGTGTGAAACAATGTCATATAAAAAATTTGAGGTAGTTTTCTATGGGATGTCTGGTAGGACTTTCCTGATCAGGAAGATTTTTAGAGAAATTAACATATATATATATATATATAAAAATTAAAAAGCTTTTCAAAACATCTCTGAACCATTAATTAAAGAAGAACTTCACAGGAAAACAGGCAAACAGGAATAACAATCCATACCAAGATCAACGTACTTTACCAGGCAATCAGAAGGATTTTGTAAGTTAATTTACTGATCAGGAAAATCTAGCACTTACTGATAAAAGATTTCTCCTCAATGTTAAAACAGTGTTTGAAGAGGGGGAAAGATACTTTGCTTCCTTTTTTCTTCCAGTTGTGATCTCCCATGTAAAAGTAAGGACATTTGGAAGGACACAAATAAGGTGAGATAGATATTGTATTCTAGGACTCAAGGACTCGGAGTCCACAACTTCTGCTTTACCAAATTCCTAATGGAAATAGTTTTTTGGGGAAAAAACCTAATTTATCCTGACACAGCCACGCTGTAACTCTTGCAGCTTCCGATTTCATCAATTTCATCCAGAAATATTGATGTAAGAGGAAGCATTTCTTAAAAATCTTTACAAAATCATGTGGATGGATGTCAGAACCTTGTAAAAGACTGAACACCACAGCTCTCCATGAGACACTTGTGTATGCTATAGCAAGAAATCTTCCAAAAGAATATCAGAAAGTTATCCAGAAAGGATAATTTCTTCTACTATCTAGGAGGCATTGTCAAGAAGATGAAGCTATACTCTTTTTCAGGGGTGCACTGTGAAAAGACAAAGGATGATGATCAAAAAGTGAAGCAAGGGAAATTCTGATTAAACATTTTTTAAAAATCACCATCAAAGTGCCTTCCCAAAGAGATTCTTAACTCTTCATCCACAGAGGTTTTCAAAACTCTGAAGAACTGAAGAACACCCTAGTAACCACATCTAACCTTATGCTTAGCCATGATTTGAGTAATTGCTGGGGCCAGATAACCTGCAGACATCCCTACATCATTCAGTGATATTCTGAGTTTTCCAAGAATAGCAGTGACTAAATGTCTTCTTTCTGGAAGGACCTGTCACACGTAGTATGGTCCTCTTTTTTATTTCGTAACGCTAATGCCTAACTGGAAAGACAGCTTTATTTTTATAACGTACTTAGCCATCCATAGAATTTTAGCAGTCATACTGGATGCATTTATTTTAAAACCTGATGGCTAGCATGTTTTATCAAAAACACTTAAAATTCTAGTTTAGGCAGTACAAATCATATGGCACAGAATGTTGCATTCACAGTCAACCTTAAGCTACCTAGAGGTTTCTCTTATGTGTAATTGACTTTGGCTATTTTCTTCAAGGAAACATTAGCTAGTTTTCCATTGTCTTTAATTCTCTAAATCCCAGTATCTCTGGGAACCTGTCTGATAAAGTTTTTAGTTCCGCTGGTTAGTCATTAGAAAACATTCTGCAAATCATTATCACAAAATGATAGCTTCACAGAATCATAGGTTGAGTCACCTCTCAACGACAAGAGTAGCTTTGCAGTGACATGAGCCAGCTTGTCCTTATGACCCTCAGATGTATCTCATCTGGACACAGGGACGTGCTTAAATGGTCCATAACTCAATCTTTACTATGGGTAGTCATTTTATTCCCAAAACTCCTATGTGAGTGCTGTAGGCACAAAGACCCTATGAGACATGAGAGCACACCAGGCCGGTGAAAAGAATGTGAAGTTTTTGATTCACCTCTGCTTTATCAGTGTTGAGACTGGGTCACCTACCCTGTTCAGCAGTGGCTCCATCTTTTTCTTGGTATTTGTTCAGCTTTGCGTGTGTCTGTGGAAGCCAATCCTGGTGCCCTTCCACACCTCACCAATTCTGACTTTGATTTAGGCTTGGCTTTCTTAATTCCTTCCCTGCATGTCTGTCACACACACAGGGCCAGCTAGGACTCCCCTGGTCCCACAGTTCCAGGCTTTAGAGACATCCAGATGTTGCTACACCCAGAATGGACCCTTAGAGACACATTCACCCCCTTGCTCCCAAGTTGTGTCACCTGCTCACCAGCTCACACCATCACTCCCACACCCACACTCACTGCAGCGGCCAGCAGCAGGGACACAGACCCACTGTGGTACGCACACCCCCGTACGCACCCACGCACACACAGACTGCAAAACCGTCACCCGGGGAAGAGCTGGGAAGGAGCTGGAGAAGTCAGGACAGACTGCCCCGATCAGGCACAGGGCACAGAGCACAGCCAAGCGAGCTGACCTCTTCATATGCAGTTGTCCTTTTTAGTCCCTTACCTGTCTATTTTACCATTCTTGTTCCTCACAATCTACCTAAATCCCTCTCTTGTCCCGCCTTTGCTTCCCCTCCTAAACATCTTTTTATAAGTTTTCAGTGATCATGAACTGTTTTTCTCCTACATCCCACAATATATCCCAGGAAGAATATTACTTGGTTTCCCCACCCTGCCATTGTCTCTCCCGAGCGTGCAGATAAGCTTTGCCGCATAATTTAACAGTCTGGGCAATGCTTCTACATTTCTCCCACATCGTCCATCCCTGCTTCTGCTCTGTCCTTATTCTTTCTTCCAACATTTGAGCTTGGTCAGGAATTCCTGATTTGGCCAATCTGGACTCCTGCCATGGCTTTGACTTCCTGCCCTTTGGAATAGGCTACTCTGGTGCTTTGAAGTTGTCCTTGAATCAGTTTGTTCTCTTGGCGTCCTTTGATGTTCAGTGCCTCCTGAACATCACATCCTGGGTCACACCCACCAGGTCTCCTGAGAAACCACTCATTCAGTCACAGATGTTTCTGTCACGCCAAACTTCATGCATTTACAGTTCTGTATCTGGTCTCCTTCATAAAGCCATTTTCCAACATTCCCTAAGCAGTAATTTTTGACCAATAGTCTGCTCTGATCATAAAATTTCCCATCCTGCTGATTGATATCTAGAAATGGGTCACTGGCTCCCTGAGTTTTGAGAAAAATACTGCTAGATCAATTCATCCCCAATGAAACACAGGGAAGCACCACTTCTCTACTGTGCTAGGTCACTGAAAGACAACCCAGTCACTGCTGGTGTCCAGCACCAGAGCACTGAACTGATCTGCCCTGAGAGGTTGGTTTTGCATATACAAACTGCAGAAAGTGGGGCTGAGGCAGCGAGCTTCAGAAGATGGAAAAAGAAGCTGCGAGCATGGAGGGGGGATCTTCATGAGCAACCCATGCAGGTCCACTGGGCATTGTCTAAGTTTCTTCCCATTTGCAGACCTGACAGGCGATTGACAGATGAACCAGATCATCCAGTGACTCACACTAGAATGAAATAGCTTTGTGCTGGTGGCCTAATGTCATCCCCCACCCTGCCCTTCAGCAGTGCACAAGCATTGTATTGGAGAAAGAAGAGGGGAAAGGGATGGGGGAAGGAGACTGGTGTGAGCCTGTGCAAATACAGGAGGGTTTTGTCTTGAATCAAGAGTTCTCATTTTAGATGTTGCTTTGTCATGTGCTGTTGTGCTGGCTCTTTCTGGTTCTACAATTCAAAATCAGTGCATCAGCCTTGGGGTGCAGTCCAGCATTAAGCTCTTTATGTGTGTACTTTTCCATGTTAATTACACATAAAGCAGAAGCACTATCATATTTGTTAGATTTTATCTGTATTGTTATTTCTTTGTTTCCTTATACTCTCAACTTCCTGCTTAAGTTTCGAGAAGCAACTATATCCTGTGTATCCAGGCATGCGTGTAGGGTAGTAAAAAGGTCACCCACAAAAGCTACAAGGCACAGTGGTGACATTTGGTCCTCCCACACGCTGCTCGTGTGAGAAAGCATGGGAAAAAATAGTCAGTTCCAGTCGAGAGGGCAGAGTGCATTATTGAGAGGACACAGGCATTGTGCTCATCAGCATGGGCTGACCCAGCACTCTCATTTCCCCACCCAAACCCCTCTGCAGTGCATGAAACAAAACAAATCAACTTCCACATGGAAAAATAGGCTGCTTACAAGTGATACAGATTCAAGAGATGGAAAGCCCCAGCAGCCTGTAGTGGGCAAACTACAAATAATGGCTCATCAATTTCTAGGATGAATTCCTGTGCCCTGGGTCCAGCAGCTTAAGCCTGTTGCTCTATGGTCATAGAATCACAGAATCACTGAGGTCGGAAAGGCTTCTGAGATCACTGAGTCCAACAATTAACCTAACAGGTCAGGTGGGTCTGCTCTTGCGTGCAGCACTCCTTGGAGGATTTGTGCATGAAGCAGCCTGGATGACTTCCCAGTTCCAAACCCAGGGGGGTTAATCCCAAAATGTACCCTCAGCACGGAACAATGTGTGTGCATCCACAAGTAGGTGCAGCAATAACAGTGGTGAGAGCTGATGTTCTCCTGCCCAAGCGGTAGCGAGTACAGCAGCAGGTAACGGCAATGATCTGCCCCATACCTCTCCTTCTTCCTAGGGAAGGGTAATACTGATCGTGACAGCCTTCCTTGCAGCAAAAATAAGAATAAGGTGGCCATATTGAGAACACTCAGAGAGTTCATAGTCACATTTGTGAGTAATATAGGTATCTGGACTTCGGAAAGTAATTTCACACCACTTTTCTATCCAGCAATTCTTAAATATAAGGATGCCTAAGATCTGATAGTGTTTCTATTTTCACTGAAAAGTCCTGGGTGCTTAAACACAAGTGCATTAGCAAGTCCACAAGTGTCCACTCAGAGGCAAATAGCAATTAAGAAATTACTGATTTTCCCAACAAATCAGTTCAGGAGCACCCCCTCACAAAAAATCAGTAGCAGTGAGACAATGTGCATGCCCACACACACCCAGAAAGCATTTCTAGTTTTGAGGACTGGCGCACAACTAATTTCTCTACAGTTTTCTAGGATACTTAGAAGAAGAGTTCAGGACTGAAATCTTAGAGATTTGAAAAGCTGCAAGTGTCTAAAATAAAACAGTGAAAATGTAGCTCTGTGTCTCTAAACTCAATGGTCAATTTTACATCTACATTATGGATTGCTTCAGTGAACTACTTAGACATAGGTCAAGTACAAATTAAATCACTATTTGAAGGTGACAGGAATTCAATGTAGTAGTCCAAAGTTATAAGATAAACGCAGGAAACCCTCAGCTTTAGTTGCTCGGGAACTTAGGAGGAAGCTAAGTCTATCTCTACACTACTTAGGAAAGAAGTGAAATCCAGCTCACTCCACAGACCTAAGGGACTGCAAGGCCCTTGCACTGCTTTTCACCTCCCTTCAGCCCTCCTCATTTCACCTTATCTTCTGTTCTTCCCTCCCATCCCATTCAAGGAATACCATTTCATCTCTTCTTTGCTGAGGCACTGCTATTATCTTAATCACGCCTCTCGTGGAAATACTCAAGGGCCAGGAAGTTTGCAAGGCGTGATTTCCTGCATTCATGGCTGGGAAAGAATCTACCACCTTCTGAAACTGAGAGTCTGAGCTTTTACTCTTTTTTAGTGCTGCCCACTCAACTCTGTTTGTCCTATTTATTCTCCCTGATTAGGCTGCCAAGGCTTGCTGAAGGGAGGCTTGACATTTACTTGTCTTTGACACTCCTTATGTAGTTCGAGGTGTTACAAAATCAGCAGCAAGGACACCTTCCAGAGCCTCTGAGTCTGTACTCACCTTATTTACTTATTCATTCTTGGTGAATCATTGTCATATCTGAAGAGAAGGAAGAGTTTACACAAATCAGGCTACTGAAAAAGAGCATTTTTAAAGTTTTAAACATTTTAAAGTTTTTAAACCTTTAACTATTCCATTGTTCCACTCTAAAAATGACTCTTACACTCACTGAGGCTGTATATCTTCAATACCCACAGCAAGCAGAGGTTGCAGTGTTACTGAATAAACTGCTTAGGATAACTAGTTGGTTTTCCCAACATGGTATTTTCTTAGTTAATGAAACTAAAATCACAAGTGGAAAACACATGCAGAAAAAAACCAAATGAAAATGAACAAACAAACAAAAACCCCAACAACAACAACAACAAATCAAACCCAAAAACATTAAATTCAAGAAATTCTCTTGTACTTGAATATAATAAAATATCACACAGTTCAGCTGTGAATACCTTGTGTTCACACTTACAGGATGGTGAAAATAAAGAACAATCAACAGACCCTGTCAAGGCAAACCCCACGTGCTTACTGAATAGGAATAAGGGGAAAATCTTCCTTCGTTATGAGCTGATTATTACTGAACTATCTCCTACAGATCTTGCTGCACTTTGTGCACTATCAGCAATGAGGATGACAGGGCCCACAAGCAGTATCACAGAGAGAACACCATTGTCTCTCTTATGAAGAGATTATACTCTTATAACTGCCTGACCACTGCAGGTCTGGCAGCCTTTGTCACTTTAAAACTGAGGTTTCAATTCTGCAAAGTTCGCATGATTTCTTGGAAAATGGAATCAGAAAAATTCATATTATGTGCTTAGCATACTACCTGCCAGTGCAGGCTTTGGTCAGAGCACAGCATTTCTCAGGCCTTTCAGAAGTGCTTAGGCCTGGCTCAGATGTGTCACAAATGACTTCTATCATAGTTAATCTGTTAAAGACAGATGCTTGGTAAGCAATTATTAAAAATCTGCGAACAATTTATAGTTAACATTCTGGAATTGCATAGCTTCTTTTGTCAAGTTTTTGAGATTTGAGTCTTATACTTGGTTTTGATTTTTTGACTAAGGAAGTAGAATTGCCCTCTTCGGAAAGTACAGTAAGGAACTAACTTCCCTCTTGCAGAGAAAATGCTTCCTTAGATGATTTCACACAGCCTCAAACACCCATAATTTACATACTTGTCTTAGAAATTCTTGTGACAACTAATCCAAGCCTATGGGCAAGGGAGAGAAGTAAAATAACCCATTGTGTGTTGATAAACTATGTTTTTATGACTACTGCAAAGTTGATTCTGCAAAGTTGCCTTCTCGCCTTACGTAATCGGATTCAACACCTGTCTTGTGCAAAAAAAATAATTTAGAGCAAACAGACTGGGGTGATTTGAATTAATCTTTTATTCACTCGTTAGACGGAGCATGTCGCTGCAATTATTTGAACAAGGATTCCGGGAGCTTTACATACTATTTCCTGGAGTTCACTTGTTGTGCGTTACCGCCGATGACTTCCCGAAGTTTAACTCGGGTAGGTCATGGCAAGGTAAGGCACAGAGGGCAAACAGCATCCAGGCTCTCACCTTCCCGCCTCGAGCCTCAAAAAGCTCTCGTTTGGCTCTAAAACGGGCGGAACGGACAGAGCCGGTGCGGCGGGGGCGGTGGGAAGCGGCCCCGCGGTCCGGACCCTGCCCGCCCGGACCCCCGGCGGCCGCGGTCAGCCCAGCGCTTCCCGGACAGCCCGGGGATCCCCGGTCAGCCCAGCGCTTCCCGGACAGCCCAGCGCTTCCCGGACAGCCCNCCGGACAGCCCAGCGCTTCCCGGACAGCCCGGGGATCCCCGGACAGCCCAGCGCTCCTCGGTCAGCCCGGGGATCCCCGGTCAGCCCAGCGCTCCTCGGTCAGCGCAGCGCTCCGCGGACAGCCCCGCGCTCCGCGGGCGGCCGGTGACCCGGGGCGGGCGGGGGTCAGCCCGGCCTCCCGGGCATCCGCCGGGGCGGGGGCGGCGCGGGGTGACCGCAGAAGCCGCTGTCCCTCGGCGGTGAGCAGCTGCCGCCGCTCCTCAGCGCGATGCCGTTGCAGCAGGGCTCTGCCCGGACGCGGCAGCGCACGGTCCTCCTGGTGGGGATCGTGGTCCTGCTGGCCGCCCTCGTCCTCGCCGTCGTGCTGGCCTCTCTCCTGACCCACGGAAAGCACGAGGTCAGTCCCCAAATGCTGAAGTGGAAGGACAGGGGGACCACTAAGAACTTGCAAGAAGTCATCCTGGGAAGATGCTACAACTACATCACGGCGCAGTACCCAGAGCTGGGGTGAGTAGTGGTCTGGATCATGCCTCAGGTGTCAGGTGAACAGAAGAAAACTGTCTCTTGCCTCCACCTGGCCGTGACCACCGGGTTTGCAGTGGCAGGGAGAAATCAGGGGGTTAAGAACCTTGTTTTGTAGAAAAATGTACAGACAGAAACTCGGTGCCCCAGTGGCGGCTTTTTAAGGAAACTACCTGAAGAGACAATAAAGGTAACACTAATCCTAGGTCAAAACATAATCATAGATGGATTTTGCAACTTCCCTAATGCCAGCTGAAATAAAAGCTGAATTCTAACAGGTTTGAGTACATGGAGGTGAAGCAATTTGCTGTAAAGCTGATCTGCCAAAATCCTGTAATGTGACACTGCAGTCCTGTAAGCAAAACTACACAGGAGGGAGGGAAAGGAGAAGGTTCAACACAGATTTATAGGACAGACAAAAATGTTAGAAAAACATTGAGAAGTATCTTGGAGTTATCCAAAACTGATTTTTCCAGCATGTGGATAAGACTTCTTGATGAACACAGAGAGCTTGCATGGAGAAATAGAGGTGGATTACAACACCAGCTCAGCAGTCCCTGGCAACACCTTCCCCTGGAGGTGGTCCTTGCTCAGCTCATCATAGCAGGTAGCACAACACCCCAGGCATCCCATCCCTCCTCTCCTGCAGAAGAGATTCCATGGGCCCAGGTCTGCAACAGTGTATTAGTGCTGAGAACTGATTTTCTGGTCCTCTTTGTTGCAGAGAAAGGCAAAATCTGAAATAAGGAGCGCCCCGGGCCCCCCAGCAGGGGCTCGGGACACCCAGACCCTCAGGACGGGATCCAGAGTAGCCAGGGTCTCTCAGCAGGAAGCATCCATCCCTTCTGTGGCACCAGCTGCCCTGCTTTGTGTCTGCAGTGAGCCTCTGGCAGACTTCTCCAGCACCCTGGGCTGAGGGCTGTGGGGCTG
The DNA here is from genome assembly GCA_013398955.1 of Callaeas wilsoni. NCBI lineage: Eukaryota > Metazoa > Chordata > Aves > Passeriformes > Callaeidae > Callaeas > Callaeas wilsoni. Next base: position 13,097 of record VWPU01016346.1, read on the forward strand.
CCCCACACCTTGGCCAGGCGACAGAACCATCCTGGTCTTTGTCCTAAAAAGGGCAATTGCCACCTCTTGTTTTCATGACATTGGGCTGATGAGAGCAAAGCTGCATATAGTTTGCTTGCATTTGGGTTTCTTGTGGCTTTGGATATCCTGCACTGTATGAAAAAGCTGATCTGCGGTATTTGAAGGGTCACGTGGAAAGTCACAGCCTGAGCACACAGAGACTTGTTCGCGCTTTACATAAAATATTTCAGTGACTTTAGTGAGGGAGAGGAGGATTCTTTTGCAAATAAAATTAAAAAGCTCTTGAAACTTGTGAAGTCATATACATGTTTCTAAAAGCATAAATTAATTTATTAAAGAATTATGCACTCAATATTTAAATCTGAAATTGTTTTCAAGCCTAATAGCCCTTATTACATGAGCTCTTTTCATTCAAATTGGAGTGCTGAAGATGTGAAAACCACTTTTGTATGAGTATGCTTTCAGCCATGGCCATGTATGTTTTCACTGACAACACAGTCTGAATCTGGACCACAAATATCACTAGGAATGATTTGTTTAGGCAATTAATTCAAGGACAGTTTTTAAAATATCACAAATCCATGATTGCAAGTTTTCTAAAAAGTTTGTTATTACAAGGCATAATATTTTGTCCTATTCATAATCCAACAGTGTTTAATACCTTCATGGTTGTGAGCTCACTTTCTTTCAGATTAAATGACTTCTGTATAGTAGGACCCTTTTTTGTTTCATTTTATTTAAGAGACAAATTTTTCTGAAGCATAGAGCACAGAAGAAGGAAAAATATGCTTGTTCATGTACATCTGAAATGTTCAGAGTTTTCCTGAATGGAGAATTAAATGTAGGTGCTTTTCTGGGAATCAAATCCAAGACTGCTCATTTCTGATTGTCTTGAGCTCTGTGCAGTTTGTGATGTAACCAACCACTTCTATCACTGGCACTTTCTGATAATGACCTGGGTGTCTTTAGGACACATCAGAGAGTGGGATCTTTCATCCCTCTCTCTTTCATCATTAATGTAGGCCTTGGATCCTCTGTTGTATGGGATCTGTGGTGCACTTAATCAAAGAGAAGAGTAGGAACAGGGAACTGCAGAAACACGGGCAGGCTTATAAGCTGAGCAAGCTGTGCCCTGTACTCTGCCGGGACTGTTGCTGCCACTACTTCCCACCATGGGAACCTCCCTATCTTGGTTAGAAATCTTCTCATTTTCTCATTCAATTTGTCCATGTTCTGTTATTGCCCTTTTAATCTTACACTGACACATGCATTTGTTTAAAAAAGATCTGCATTTAGTAAACTCATGGACATTTCCTTGTATTTTTACTTTTTTTTTAAATATCAGAGTCACTAAGTTCTAGCTTTGATGATGTTTTCTGAACATAAAATCTATTCATTGTGGTAGTTAGTGAGCGTGACATTTACTACATTTTGGAGTATTGGTAACCATAATTGCTTACCAAGCAGCTGTTTGGAAGAGCTGGCAGGTCTTGAAAAAAAGGGGGATTATTGGCATATGACTATGGATTTTATACTGTTTCTGGCTGTCACAGATGGATTTAACAGAGTTCTACAGCCTCCATTTAGCTCTGGTTTTGCATCTGTGTGCTGTAAATCGTGTGAGAAGGCCTCTGACATGTTAGTGTGCATCTTCATTGTCACAACTCTTTAATCCTTGAGGATACCTCCTTGCACTCTCTCTCATCTTACTGGAGCCCTTACACCACGCTCAGCCAGCTCGCTCTGGTCCTGCTCTTCTCTTTTCTGATACAATCTTTGGGCTGAACCCAAGCCCAATGAGGCCACTGAAAGGCTCTTGCTGTCTGCAGTCGAGTTTTGTAAACACCTCATGCAATCAGATTTTATCCTGTTGATTTGTTTATTCTTCAAATTCATCAAAAACTCTGCATTGAACTTTGTCACAAAAGGACATTGCTCTGGTACAGTGTTACAGCATCTGCCGGTAATAATTTTGTTCAATTGCTTGCATGCAATACAATCCTCAGGTTTGTTTCTGCTGCTGGCTGGCTGACTCTTATCATTTGTACACATGAAATTTCCTCAGTCTTCCTGCACAGAACTGTTGTCATGACAAAGTTCATGAAGAAGAGGAAGAGAATACCAAACATTTCAATAAAGCATTTTCAATATTAGCCCTATTTTTTGGGAAAAAATTTGGATGGTATAGCAGCAGGCTTTAGGGGGTTTGTTCCCTGCACACATAGTCACACATCTACATACTGACAGTAAATAACAACATTTCTCTTTTGACTTCCCAGGAAAATACTGCCTCCAAAGCAATAGTTTGTCACAGCTTGGTAGTCTTACCTTTTTTACAACATTAGCAGAAACTAGAAGTTCTGATTTCAGTAGCCTTGTAAAAATCCCGCGTGGCCATCAGTACGTATGGTATTTTTGGCTGAATAAAGCCCAAGGCAGTTTGGGCTGAAGAAACAATTTGTCCTCAAATTACTTCGTCCTCTCCTTCTCCGTAACACGGACTCCCTCTTGTGGCTAACAAACCGCTTGCAAGGCTCTCCTCCAGTCTCAGGCAGGGCGAAGTTTCCAAGAATTTATCCCTGCTACAAGCAGAAGGGGGAGCGCAGCAGGCGCTCGGCGCTGCAGGCTCACCTGCACAGGTCAGGGAGTTCAGCAGATCCGTGCTGACAGAGACCACTTGTGGTGACACGGTAACTCATCCATCACTCGGAGGGTGCTGCTTTCGATGGTTTGGCACCTCGGTACCTCTTGGGGCAGAAAAAGTGGCAACAGCTGTAGCCTAAGTTAACTGGTTTAGGTTTCCTGTTCACCACGTTTGAACTGGCAGCCTGAGGTCAGGAACCATCAGCACTTTGTGACCTGGGGAAGGAGTGGAGAAGACACGTTATCTAAAAGGTCATAGTCACTAATGGCCAGAGCATAAACAATGCTTTTTTTGGATCTAGAAAGAACTGATTTTAAATTTGCAGCTCGAGAGAATTTTCATTCCCAGCTGATGACTGCTCCCCCCTCACATCTGCTGTCACTTCTCAGTCTTTAATTCACAGAATCACAGAATGGGTGAGGTTTGAAGAGAACACAGAGGGTCAGCTGGTCCATCCTCCATGCCCAAGCACATGGCACAGGGTTGTGTCCAGAGAAGCTTGCAAGGACCTACTATTTAAAAAATGTTTGAAGTCAAACCAGCTTATATTTTGCTTAACTTCTGATAGGAAGAGAGCGCCAAGGACACAGACAGGGAGCAGTTTCAATAAGACATGTAACTGCCAGGCCAAACAATGCGACTGTGCCTGACTCAGCAGTGCAAAAACCTGGTGATGAAGCTGAAAGTGTAAAACTTCCACACATTTTTCCTGCAAACTTTTGTGGACACAGAATATATTTCTCCCTTAAATATAATTAGATCAACCTATGTTGTTTTTGTCATTAGTGGCAAATTCTGTTATAACAAATTTTAACAGCCTGTAATTCCATTAAGTTTGGTAAGAATTGATGCATGTCCAGGAGAGCTTTGTCTTCTGACTGCAGAATCATGAATGCATTTTGCCTTTCCACTCCTTTGCAGCCTGTGGAGATGGAGATATATTTTTTCAAAAAGAAGATATGGACCATGATTTTGTGTGAGATACTATTGCGTTCACAGCATAATTTCTTTCCAAAAGAAATCTGGGGTTTTTTTGTATGCTTACTTTTGCATTTTGCTTCCATGCTTTACTAGGCATTTTTAATCTAATTTCCTGGTGTTTGTTCACTGATCGTTCATGCTTTCACATCAAGCATGGTACTAAATAACCATGATTTGATTCAGTGTCACAAAATTCCTAGCTTTATTTTTTATAGCCATGATATTACACTCAAATTTAACTGAGATTTATTTTTTCATTGAGAAAATATGCCTTACATGAGAGAAAGCATTATTGAACCAATCTTCTCTAGAGTACAAGTTACTACCCAATTGTAATGCATTAGACCCTATTAGAGTGCTCTGCAGATTTCTAAAGCTTCCTTAATTAGATATCCATCAAACTGCAAAAGACTTAGTGTTTCTTTGTTTATAAGAATACAAACAAAAGCTTTCTAAAAAAAAAGTTGTAATTGCTGTGCCATCTTTTTTGGTGCCAGAGGAAACAAAAGGCTTTATTTGCACTGTCTGTGGAAAAGGACCCAGAGGCGTGGTGACAAGCTGAATGTGACCCATCAGTGTGCCCTTGTGACAAAGGCCAGTGGCACCTTGGGCTGCATGAGAAGGAGCACTGGCAGCAGGGAGACGGAGGGGATCTTCTCCCCCTGCTCAGCCCTGGTGAGATCTATCTGGAGTGCTGCATCCAGTTCTGGTCTTGTCACTACGAGGAACTGGGGACATGCCTGGAACACATCTAGTGAAGGACCATGAAGATGGTTGAAGTGTCTGAGATACAGAGAGAAGTGGAGAGAGCTGAGACTGTCCAGCCTGGAGAAGGGAAGGCTCAAGGTGATAAATACCAGATGAGGGGAGTAAAGTACAGAGAGTCAAGCTTTTCTTAATGGTATTCAATTGCAGGACAAGAGGCAATGGGCATTAATTAAAGTACAGAAAATTCTATTTAAACATAGGGAAACAAACAGGTGTTTTTTTACTATGAGGGTGATCAAAGACTGGAACAGGTTGACTGGAGACTTTGTGGAGGCTCCATCCTCAGAGATATTAAAAACCAGACTGATCGTGGTTCTGAGCAACCTTCTCTGAGCCAGAGGTTGAACTAGATGATCACCAGAAGTGCCTTCCTTATCTTTCATTTCTTAGGAAATGCTTTTAAACTTGTAAGAAGTCCACTGGGAAACTAGGACAAACAGCAATAAAGAAATGTTTTGGCTCATCTCTAATGGAAATGGTGTTGATATTTTGTTCTTACGTCTGGTTTGTCTCTCAGCATTAAGATGGGCACTGTATCATCATAACACACTGCATATTAAAATACTTAAGTCCTAACATCTGTGTGTGCTACTGTTGTTCACCTCCCTATTTCATGAGCTTGAGTGCTGACTTTAATACCTTTTCTGTGTTAGCCTTTCTTATATGAAATGTGCATAGCTCTGCTTTTCATTTCTTCGGTCCTTCAATGTTTATAATACAGTTTTCTTTTACAATTGTTTTTCCCTAAATTGTATACAAGTGACTTCAACTGTTCTTGTAATTTCTTGGTAGCAAAGATATCATTATTAATATTAACAATTGTTTGAGTCTTGCTTAAAAGTACAATTCTATTGAAATATACTCTGTACTGAGCTTTAATGGGGAACCGGAATATAACGTTTAGTAGGCACAAATAGACAGTGATTAGTACTTGAGAATATAGAGGCAGGGCTACTGGCTCTGGAGTTTGACCTTCAAAAGAGTCCTCATGCTGCTTGGAGCTAGTTTCCATAACTGCTCTGGGCTATAAGGTAGGACTCTATTTGGGTTTCGTTGTCATCTCTTTCTAAACGAAGTTCATTAGAAAGAATTAATTTTCTTTTAGCAAGAGACAAGTTCACAGGGCAGTGGGTAGCTATCATTTATTTGTTCTTGATTATAATTAATCACCAGCATATTTATTTGTGCTCTTCTGGAGTATAAATGCCGCTGCTAGGCTGTGAAAAGCCATCCAGTTCTTTGCAAAGCTCAGGCTCAGTTCTGTACTGAAAATCTACCCTCCCATGCTGTAATTCCACAGGCAGCCCAAGATCTGAGAGTCCAGAAAGTGTAAGGGGGAGATGTCAAAGGATACATTGTCTTTTGTCCATGGCCAACATCAATGTACTGCTAAGGTACAGAAACATTGCTGAGATCTGAATTTATCTCTCACTTTGACAGCCATAGGTCAACTCACCTATCAGTTTTCTATACTGAGTTTTTATCATATAAAAATTGTTATCGAATTACTCTGTATTTCTCATATATGCAAACTTTTTACATTCATTTTACAGTGTATAGATATTTAATGGTTCTCACTACAAGATTCCATAGGATTTCAAATAATTTTTCACATTTGGTTTAGTGTACATATATTGCATCACTCTATTAAAATATCCTTGCAGTCAAACTCTCCTTTGGTTTTAATCCCAGATGCTAGAGAAAATATTATTCTGTCTGTACTGACCTTCTACACATTAATCAGAAGTATTTGCTGATGAAATACTTTTCAACTTAGTTTTCCACTGTAACTCTTTGCAGCTATTTAGTTGTGCACAGTAAGTTAGCTGCCTGTTCCTTATCTCTCTCTTGTTTATTGATTTTGTAGAATTGACTCTACAGGGCAATGTCTGGTGGCTGTCTAAATTATAGCACCACCCTAAGATCGAAATTATTAAATGTTTCTATGAGCTTGTTGCTGAAAAGGGGAATACTGTTCTCTCCCAATTTTCCCTGCTTCTGTTCTTGAACAACATCTGTAGAGATGTCAGTGAAAAGAACCATACTCAGAGGTGGCATCATTCAGCTGTCATTGCCAAGGTATGGTTAAAACTCAAGAGCTGTTTAATGCCTCAGAGCCCCATGAGGAAATATAACTGCTTATCCATAGGGATAGGAGGAATAGATCCTTTTTCTCTCTAAGGTCAAATGAAAGTCTGTGTCAAGTGTCCAAGGATAAAAGCATGCTAAAAATGCATTCTGTCTTTCCAGGAGATGGCAACAAAATAAGGTATTAGCAAGGAGCTCATTCACAGTTGTACTAAATCTCCAATCTGTTCCCTTGTCTGTGTCCTGCTGACACAAACCACTCTTGAAGCAGGGACTTCTCCCAGATTACTGCATTTATGCCATATCCCAGCAGCTTTAGTTCTATTAAAAACAAACAAACAAGCAAAACAAAACAATGTAGTGCAAGTTCATGTTATCAGTGAGAAAAAGTGAAAGTGCATTAAGCCATTGAATATTTCCCTGCTGTAACATACTACAATTTAGATCACTGTTATAGAAGTGTTCACGGAAGTTTAATATTAACATTAAAACTCTACTAAAAATATCCTTTCTGATCAAAGGGTAAGATGCCAGCTAAAATTTATTCCCTCTATATCAGTTGATGACATGGCCCTCACTTGGAAGCTTAAACTATAGAGCAACTATGACCCTCTGTCAAAATGCAGTCCAGGTGAGACTTCTGCCCTTCTGGAGGCTCTATTCCACTTATAGAGCATCTCTGAAAACACCATCTGCTTTAGCAGCTTGTTTTTTCACTCAGGGAGGCTGAAATCCAGGCAGCAAAACAATCTGCTTATGTAGACGAACCCTTCACTGGTTACAGCTGCCACCTCTTGGCCCAACCCTTCCCAGAAGGTTGATAAGGCTTAGTGTTGTCCTGCAGCACCAATTCCTGACTCACATAAAATACTTTAGGAGCTATAAACCAAAGCCACAAATACTCCTGCCCTTAAAACCTTCTTATTGCTGCCAAAGGTGAAGGACTGGTGTGATGAGGAGCTGTCACTTGCTCCAGGTCATTCCCTGTACAGGAACATACAAAGCCCTGAGGTGAACCCAGCAGCAATCTCACTTAGTACTTCTCTTTCCAGACCTCCAGGCTCCCTCTCTTTGCCATGCAGAATTTAATTCCTCTGCCTACAGGCAACCTTTCCAGAAGTCATCCTCCTTTGAGGCAGAGTTCTGGATCTCCCTCTCTATCTCCAGTCAGTTCCTCCAATGCTTTGTTTACTGACTTTTGAACTATTTAATTAGCAGAAAGCAATACTTACCAAATTAAGCTGCCAAAAAAATCAAGCATGTTATTTTCATGTTGACAAAAAGTCTGTTACCATAAGTGTTATGGTGGCAGACACTTTGTAATAATTAAACTAAAGGGGAAACGAGAGGTTTGTGCTTATTGAAGACACAGAGATTGAGAGGTATGATTTTTTTCTTTCTTTTCCTTTGCTAATTTTCCCCCTTTCCATTATCTTAATGCTAAAACCAGCAGACAGAAAATCCTCAGCAACAACAGTGTTTTGGCTGACCTCTCCTAACTCACATCTGTCTGATTTTTAGGACAAAGATACCTGAGGGGGGGCGGGTTTAGGTGCTACAATAACAAGAAGGAAAGCGATCCGTGGTGTGCGCGTCCCCGTTTTGCAGCTCCGTGCCCCGGGGAGGTGTCTCGCCGTCAGCCGGCACGGAGCGGGCGCTCTGCGGGGCCGGGCTCGGCTGCCGCTCCCGGGGAGCTGCTGCTCGCTCCTGCTGCCGGTGTTCCGCCTCCACAGGCGTGCGGCCACCGCTGCCCGCGCTGTCCTCGGCAGCACGCCAAAAATACTGCTCCAAAGCAGCGGTGAGACACGGCAAGGCTGCAAGTAGGAGAGGGAAAGCTGAAGAAATAAAACCCCGGGAATAGTTAGGGCAGAAAAGATAGAAAAAGGATTCTGAGTTACAGCGGGCTTCCTCTCAACACAAGCATAAATGTTACTGTTCCTTGCATAAGTTCTGATATAAACGTAAAGACAGAGCTACACATAAGCTCACAGGAAAAAACAGATTGACTACGGATGCTTAAATTTCATTGCTGTCTACAGCCATCACGGTTTACCAAAATGCAGCAGATAAATTGACACAGGCAAAGATGGGTCTGTTAGATGCAGAAATGTTGCGATGCCATTTAGTTCCTTTGATATGCATTCTCCTTCTGAGATATCTGGGCTTTTACAGGTGAAGCCCATGCCTTAGATCCCCAGAAGAGTGAAAACTGGCTTTATGTCTTTAAGGAGCTATGTTATAACCACAAACATCTTGCTGACTTCTTAAAGAGTCAGATTTCTGAGTGCTTAGGTTCATCACAGTTTTGGCTAGTGGTGGGAGCAAATGAGAAGGATTTTCTTACACAAATTGCAGAGGTTTGATCAGTGCACTGGTTACGTACCTGGGCTCAGCAGACTGTTTCCAGCTGTAACTTCAGAGCTTCACCACAGGGCCACAATTAAAACCTCGGGGTGGCCTGAAGACATTGCAATGTTTTAGAAATAAAATTCTGGACCTTGGAGAAGCTGGTATTGATTGCAGGGGAGAACAGGTCTCACCAGCAAAGTGTCTCTGCCTGGAAGAGTGTTTTGAAAACATAGGCAGAGTCGATTGTGTTCTCCAGAATAAATTCTGAAAGTAATTCTTTACTTTGCAAATTTGAATTGGGTCCCGTACTTTAAGCATCTCTCTCAAATTCTTGAGCAGAAAACAAGAGGCAACACAGCCCAAGGGAACACTGCCCTTCTTAAGATGTTTTCAGCATTCAGTGTCAATCCAGTGCTGATCTGAAAGCAAGACGTTGTTCATGGTGTAACTGAAATCAGCAGGAATGAAACTTATCCTTGATATTATACCAAGTAAATCAGTTTCAATTGGGGATGAATTTGCTCCGTCATGTCCAGTTAAAGAAAAAAAAAATTTTAGAGCAAAAAAAAAAAATCTATAGTGACAGTGATTTACCAGATAGCTCAATGCTGTCCCATTCCTTTCAGTGTAAGGATACTCTTTCAAGGTTAGCCAGACCAGTGTATAGATATGCAAGAAATAATGATGCAGAAGCTGTCCTTTTTGCTAATATGCGCATTAAAATTTGGCTACTGGGATAGATGCTAATGGAAATATTCTTGGCTCCAGCTTTCACTTGATAGATTAATGTGATATTCATATACAAGGCAAATGGATAGAAATACTCAAATTTATCGGAAAAAGCAACTTCTACCCCAATGTAAGGACAAATGGAGGATATGCTTTACAATATGCATAACATTTGGATTTAATAAAGAAAACCTTATTTGTATGCCAGCCCTTCTTGTATGCTGTACTGAGTTCAGGGTAGAGTCTCTGACTCAAAAAGGTCTTAAGGCAAGTTCTTCAATCCTTGTTTTCCAGAGAAAGGTTGCAGTTTTCAAGTTTACAGAAGATTTCACAGTATTCTTTCTGTTAGTTATTATTTCACGTTTACCAGCATTGCCCAAACTCTAATCATAGAAATAAAACTTGAAAAATATTAAACATAAATTCAGAGTATATTTATGTTACATATTGCTGAATTTGGATTCAATGTTTCAGAGTCTATAGTAGAATAAAAGGCCTTGAATATTTCAGCAAAAACAAAGTTAGCCTTAAAGGAAGAAATCCATTATGCCTAAAGAGGTGATATAATATTTGCAGATAGGATGCAGAATCAGTTAGTATACAACCCAAAATACAGAAACAAAAACCAGAGAAAGAGAGCACCCAAGGCCCACAGCAGTGCGGGACATAAGATTTTTCCCCATGGACTCCTGAATTATCTGAATTGGATAAGTTTAATTAACTGGCAGAGTGAGGATCTCTTTTGCAGCCTTTCTTCCTTTTCTAAATCCATACAGAAAGCTAAATCAACACATTCTATGACTTGGGAGCAGCCTTAAGAGAAAAGTTTGTTTTTCAGATATTTTTTTGTCAAAGCATTTTTTCTTGTTTCAACCTGAAGCTGTTCTTGCTGGAATTTTTAGCATACCACATGCCAGCAAACTTCTCATATTGTTTTCAGAAGGCCCAGAGATATTGCAAGTCTCTGCCCTCTCCTCTGCTCAGTGTGAGTTAAATGCTGCACACCAGACAAATATTTTCTCTCTGTGCTGGAAAAAGGGTCAGGTGAAACTTTATTAACAGAATCTACCTCAACAGTGAGACGGGAAAGAATGGCACATCTTCCTGGAGCTGGGATTTGCAGGTCCTCAAGCTTCTCACTGCTTATCGTATATAAACCAAAATCACAGTTCTATGTGCCGGGTAATCTCTTTAGGACGTGAGAAAAATTTATGCTTCATATCAGAGAAATAGCTTTCCAGTGGCAAATCAATGATTTATTATTATTCATTTGTTAAAATAACCCCATGTTGATAGGTGAGGACAGAAAAAAAAAAGGGTTGTTCAGCTTTTTCATGTGTTTTTTTTACACTGATGATCTGTATTTTTATTTGTGAAACAATGCTGAAATTGCTTAGTTTCTGTAAAAGCTCATCTTCATGACGTACCATTCCTCTCCGTGATACAGCTAGCAGTACCACAATGATTAGCTGCTGCAGAAGAGCCTCCTCCACTTCCAGGCTAAGACCTACTAGCTTCTATGGCATTTAAGATACAATTTGGCTCAGCTCTGCCAGGACTGTGCGTAGAGACTCTCTCTCAGATATTGGTGACATTGACACGCATCATCCAGTGCTGAGTTTGGTGTCTTGAAAGGATAAGACACCGACGCTTTGGATTAATGACTCAGCAATCTGTCTTGGCACGGTCATGAATCACCTGCATGGTTTTCTTTGTGCCTCTCGTGGCCATGACTTGAGTCTAGCAGCAGAAATTCTTTCTGTTGTGTCTATCTCCTACCTCTCTGCTTTGGAAATAAAAAAAACTGTGTTTTTTTCATTGTTTCTTGAAAAATATTTTGTCTTCTGAGACCAAGCATAAAAGCTTTTCCATACGAAAGGACAGCTCACCAGGTACCCAGCTGTCGCCTGTGGCTGTTAACACTCTTACATAAAACAGATTTCAGGTGTAGCTTAAAAAAAAAAAAAAGGAAAAAAGTCCTGCCTGGAGGACAAATCATTTCACAATTTAGAAAGTGTGAGCCATATAAATGTCTATGAGATGTGTCTGTGCTTACAGCCAGGATTTACAAATTGTCTTTATGATACCATTGACTGTGCAAAGCAAAGGGGACAGCTGCCTATTCTCTAATATCACCCCTCAGTCAGCAGGAGCCCTCTCTTTTGGATGATTCAGTGTGTCCATGCTGTCATCCTTAATGGCAGGGAGAGGTATTTACAGCTTCCTAATCGCTAAATAAAATACCAAAGTTTGGAGCATGGTCTCTGTGGGTTATTTACGCTTTGCAGCCAGAGAAAGGTTCCACCAGGAGAAAATTTAATACACCCAAGTTAAGTCCTGCTGAGTAAAATGTGAATTCTTGTTGACACAAGAGTGCAACAGCAAAACAATGACCGTGCTCCCTGCAGCATCCACAGTTTGGCTTCTTATTTCTACAGTGATGTAACTGGAAGTGATTTTAGGCTCTTGAATGAAAGATAATAGTCCTGTTAAAAAATCATTAGTGTTACTCATCTTTATTTGCCAAATTTGTAAATTTGGTTCATATAAACGAGAGGTGTGGTCCCTAATGCAATTGGGGCTGGCCCTGTGACAGACTGACATGACGTCACATGAAAGGAAATTTGGGATGTGCCAGAGCTGCCTCGATTGCCCATGCAGCTGGAGACCCTCCAGGCTGACATGCCCTGTCCCTGCTCCCAGGCTCAGTTTCAGACAGCGCTGTGCAGTGGCACCTGATCTGGATCTTGGTTGTACATGTGCACATCAACTATGCCTCTAGCAAAGTCAGTAGCTGCAAATTAGTGCATAAATAAAAATACTCTCAGGTCTCAAAAAGCTAAATCGCTGCTTTTGTTTTAGATAAAATCACAGATATTTTTTGTCCAGGATCAGACTCTCTGCAGGGAGACACATGGCCATATTTTTGGCTCGTTGTATCTGAGGGGACAGTATCCTTTGACCATACTTTGAAAATTTAAAACCTATAGTATGAGAAGCTATTTGCTTCTCATGATTTAGTATGAATAATCAAGAAATTTGATCTTTTGGTTATGTAAAATCAGCACTGATCATTTTAAGGAATAAAAACATAGATGACATTCAGGTATTGTAGTAAATAGTAATTTGAAATGCAGAAAAGAAAGATTACTTGGAACTGTTCATTCTTCAGTATATACTCAATCTGCTGAAGATACTCTGCTTTTGTAATAGATCATGTATTTGGTGCCTCAGCATAGCTGGAATTCTTTTAACATCTGATCCAGAGTGTTTGACCATAAAAAAGGGAGAACCTTTCAGAGGCACAAATACTCATAAATATTTATTAACTATGTTTTAATCTTTCGGCAGAGATAAGGATTGCCTAAAAATATGGGAATCATTAAAAGATGCATTCATTTACAAGAATCCCTGTAATATCACATCGGAGGATTATCAGCCTTTAATGGAGCTAGCGAGTCATCCTATACCCTGTAACAAGGTAACAGCACAGAGCACGGTGGGCTGTGGTGGGATGGCAGGTCTGGGCAATGCTCCGAACGATGGGATCTCACCCCTAACCACTGTGAGGGTCTGTATGGTGATGAGGATGGTGTTTTGCTTTTGCACTTACTGCAGCATTCCCGCAGTTCCACCTTTGGACCCCAGTAACCCTGTCCATACTCTATCACTGGGAACCATCCCTGATTTGTCCCTGAATCATTGCCTCAAGCCAGTACCAGGATCACGTCAGTGAAGTGACAGGGATGTCCCCATTCCCTGAGCATATGGCTCTCTGTAAGGAGCATGCCATCATGCTGTTAGAGGGACACTGCTTCCAGGACACTGTTCTTCCATGCGCAGCTCAAAAGCAAACAACAAATTTGGTGTATATCCTATGAAAACTAGTCAAACCTTTCTTTCAAAATCCTTTAAAAGCTAAACACGTCCCTTTCCACAAAAAAACCCCACCCAAAATATTTTGTGAATGAGAATGTTCAAATAAGAACTGACCCACTAGGGTGAACTTGCTGCATTTCAATAAAAACTAAAACTCCTTCATTATCATGAACTTTCTGGTTTTCTCCAGAAAAATATTTTGACGAGCTGTGGTATAGCTATCACTTACCAGACATTGTGCCTTATTTCACAGTCACTGTTTTGGAGCAAGACAAGTGACCTCGTTCATCGTTATACAAAGTCCAATCAAAATTTCCTTACCTTGGAGGACACCTTGTTGGGTTATATGGCTGATAGAGTTTCATGGTGTGGAGACCCCTCAGCCCCAGGTAATTTACACCTAAATACAGTCCTTTTCACATTATTGTCCAGTGATTTAGTTTAAAACCTTAACTGTCCAATATTTGGAAGTCTGAAAATAATACCTGTTTCTCAGGTTAAATTAAAAACCACACCTTTGGATGTTATTTTAACACCAAGTTGTTGCTTGAACTAATGGTCACATCTAGCCCTCTTTACCTAGTTTACTTGCTTCCACCCTGTGGCTCCTATGGGACAAACTGCAAAGCAGGAATGTCATTCAAAAAGGACCTGGCCATAGGCCACTCAAAATTCTGAGGCAGTGTGCAGGTACCTTGGGGCTATTGCTGCCCAGATGACTCCTGGGTTGGTGCTTAAGGCTAGGAACCTTTAAACTGGGCTGGAATTACTGAAAATGTTAGGCAAGGTTTAATTTTTCAATGCAAGCAGACAGTACTTGTCAAGAGCCAACCCGTTTCTCACATTTGGGACTGTGTGTTTTCTCTTCTCAGTTTTCTGAGTATTATTTGTGATATGGGGTCTGCAGCTCCCTCCCTAAAAGACTGTGAGCAAACAGCAAGCCCTTTGAACATACGCAAATTCCTTTCCCTTTTAGAGCCATCTCCTCCTGTGGCCTTCCTGCTTTGGTAGAGGGCAAATCTTTTTGCTCACAAAGCCAGATCAGCCTTGCAAAAATATTCACTCTAACCTTAGCTATTCTATAAATGTATTTTTTCTCAGGAATCAACTATGAATCTTGTCCGAAACGAAGTGAATGTGAGAGCAACCCCGGCTCTGTGTTCTGGAAAATGGCATCCAAGATGGTAAGATTTAGACTAAATCTCCCTGAATCCAAAAGCATGGAAAGGCACTAAGTTCCTGACATTGCCAAAAAATATTATTTTACAGATTGGACTTAAAACATGGAATAGTAGAAGTTGACAAAAGCTTTAGCTCCAAGTGTTAAAAACCACGGTATTGTAATCCAAGGTCCCATATTTTATGTACAACATTTGATGTTCTTGTAATTCAGGCATTCTTTTCATGGACAGAGGCTGAGTGTCAGTGTCTAGAACAGCCCTTGGCAGAGAGCTGGAGCTCTGCAAGTAATACAATTATAACAATTGCTTTAATTAAATCACAGAACATAAATTGCTACAGTAAAATATATTTTAGCATGCTGATGTGGAAAGCAGCACCCAGATTGGCACAGAAGTTTTCCAAGAGGCCAAGAATCCCCTTGCACTTCCCGGCATAAACCTGAAGAGCACATCCTCCCACGCTGGTATCTGGCAAGGTTCCTGTGATGTCCCCACCCGTAGACACATGCCAACTCCCATCAGAGGAACGAGATCCTGCTAGTCCCAGTTCAGCAATTAGCCTGGCTTTGTTGAATCAGCATTTTACAGGAACAAACTGCCAGAGAAAAACCTGATGTCCTGTATTACTTTAATTTTACACGTCTCTCAAGATTTCACCCTTGGTATGACTATTAGTAGATGACTGCCCAGGTGGAAAACAAGCATTCCTGTATGATCCAGCTCTCATGTAAGAAAAAGTCTACTCCCCAATAAAAAGTTGTTTTGTGGGTAAACTAGGAGTGAAAATGGTTCTCTGTTCTCATTAATCCTCCCCAGTTCCAGAGTCTGGGAGAGATAAAATCACCATACAGACTCAGGTTTGCTCAGCTGCGGGCTTCCTAGCCATATAAATTCAAGATCTACTAAAACTCATGCTTATTACATTAGAAAGTTACACATAATGAAACTTCCTGAAACTTTGCAGTTCTCAAGATCTGAGTTTGAGCCACATTGTTTAAGAGGACATGAAAGATTTGATAAGTACAGTCATCACTATGAAGTTTTTAAAAATTATTTGTCTTACCAATGGACTATATGTGTAGAGTAGGTACTTTATAGACCTTAGTAGTCTCTAAATATTTGGACATGAGTTTTAAAGAATAAAAAAGCAGTGATTACATGATCTAGTATATTAAAAATCAAATCAAACAAAACTCAGTGATAGTTCTGCTAAAATATCAAGAGAGAAAAATCGCAAGCCACAAAAGAACAGAGTATGGGTCACAAGGAAACAAGTATGTGATGATCTGTGTGTCCTTAACCTAGTGGTACCTCTGTTCTGGCTTGTCCTAACTTCCTGAGCTAAAGCAGTCTGAGGATTACTGCGAGTTACTACAGACAGCTGCAGCTGTAGGGGCTCTGGAAAGCCCTACATAAACTGCAACCAGCCAAACTGCTGTACCAGTCCCATTCCCCTAGACTGCCAATTCATAGCTGTCTAATGAGGCTTTAGCACAGTTTTGCCGTAGCCTTCAGAGGCTTTTTTTTTGTACTGAAACATTCTGCAAAAATATTGTCCAGATCCTCTGCTTGTATTAGACAGTTCTGAGGACGACATCAGTGAATTCTACCAGCCCCAAGCCTGCTGTGGCACTGCATGTAGTGTCAGAGTGTAATGTCCGTTGGTTTGGTTCAGTTTGCAGAAGCAGCATGTGGTGTGGTTCAAGTGATGCTCAATGGATCAGTAGAAGCTGGAGCTTTCAGAAGCAGCAGGTATTCACTCAGCACGCAACCATCCATGTTTCTGTGGGGCTGCATGTGGCAACTGTGTCTGCCTGTGAGTCCCAGTGCAGAAGGGATTTTGGTAAACTCACCCCTGGCTGTTGCAAAACTGATTCTTTTCACTCCTTCTATGCAGAGACTGTAACTGAAATCCTTCAGAGGGTATGAGGGTGGGGTATCCAGTGTGCTCTTATGGCACAAAGTAACTTGATTTTTACAGTTTCTTTGATTTTACCTCACTAGACTGGGCATCCTTGGGTTACCTGGCTGGAAATGCAGTCTTGAATAATATCAAAAGATGAAGAATATGCTTGCTGGGAGAACAGCCATGGTCATTTCCCTGGCACCAAACAAAATCAATAGCCCAGAAACTGAACAGGAGAAGAGGCACTAAAGATGGCAAAACTTCAGCTTGTTGCTGTCTGGAGACAGTTTCAAAAGTTCTCCTGAAAGTGAAGTAAGAATGGGGAGAAAACATTTGACCACAAGGCAATTAAATAGTCTGTGAAAATCCATTGGCAAGATAATATTCTCTCACTGAGTGTAATAGCAGCACTAATAAGCACTAGTACTTGGGGACCATACTCTCCACATCTTTCTGAGATAACTAAGAGTGTTTTGCTGTTTCATGTTCCATTCTTACAGCATCTTTGGAAGTATTGAGGTCTTTAACCTGAATCCAGATAAAGTCTCTGAAGTGCACATTTGGCTTATGCAAGACATTGGTGGACCTCAAAGGTAAGTCACACTGGTGCACAGTGAGGAGCAGTGTGTGGAGGGCACAGGGCACAGCTCACATCTGACAGTGGCACTGTCTTAAACTCATGAAGTCTGCTCTACATGCACCTTCTAGATGCTCCCTTTCGAGGAAAGAATAACGTTTGTACTGTTGTTTGCTCTAATACCTTTTGTAGGTGCTGCTGAGCAGCTATAGGTAAAACACAATGGCATTTCCCTTGCTTTCAACAGGTCCCATGACTTTTAAGTTCCTTTCAACCCCACTGAGGTCTACAGATCTTTGCTATGGGTGCAGCACTGAAGTCAGAGACCAGGCTATGTCTGCAAGGATAAACATGTCCATGTATCCATCCAAACATGGATATGTTTGTCCACAGGAATAGTATAATTATGCTGAACACAGCCATTTTTGAATGCCAGAACAGGTTGTGAAGTCTCCATCTGTGGACATACTCAAAACCTTAGATCTGGGCAACCTTTTCTAGCTCATACTGGTTTGACTGGGTGATCTCAGGCAGTCCCTTCTTACCTAAGTGATTCTATGATTTTTAGTAACAAATCTGTGGTTCAAGTGCTTACCGTGGAATTACTGATACCAGGACAGCAACTTTAAATCACATCTGAGGCTTTCTGAGTGATCTTTTTCATCCCAATCAGATTCATTTGCAGATCCACCACATTTGAAACACTAAGCATGAGGCTCTGGGCCTTTGACCCCTCCTTTCAGAGCCAGTTCTGTGGCTCACATGATCATAATGCACTGCCACAGTTTTCCCCATTCTTAAGGATCTCCATGACAGAAACAGCAGCTTTGGTGCCGTGGATCAGGAAGCAGGCTGTGATGATGCAGTGCAACTCAGGAAGGCATGTGGACCTTGCTCAGACAGCCTCACTCTCTGAGACAGTTCCAGCTCCAGTGTTGCAGCCCCTCCCTTAGCCCAGACACCCAGAAGTGTCCGCTTTCCACATGAGCTGGCACACCTGCCATGGTTCACAGGTGTGCAACTATGCTGTGGCCAGCATACCAGACTTAACTCTTGTGGTCCTGTGCATAAAGATTTGCTGAAGAAAAGGACAGTGAGTCATCTTTACATCAGTTTCCCCAGACATGCGACTGGATCCTTTGTCCCATGATTTCTCAGCATAAGAAAAGCCACCATGTTCCCCCTCAACAGCTTCAACAAGGCAGTGCCCTGCCAGCCCTCTTGCTGGACACATCCTCCTCCTGTGACAAGTTCATAGCAATTTTATTTTCTACTTGCTTCCAAGGAGAGAGTGGGAGGATAGCCCCAACAGTATGCATTCCTTGTATCTTCTGATCTGTGTTCCATGTTGAATCGCTGATTATTTGTCAAGTCTAGTGAACAAAAAAGAGCTGGCTGTGCTTTCCACTAATGTCGTATGTTAGGAACTGGATTTGTCCCCAGTAGTAGAAGTGTGTCCTATATTCTGGATGAGGAGATGATTTTTACCTTGAGGTAACAGGTCTTCTGCCTTGTCTCTGTCTATGCCTATGACATTCATCAAACCTCTCACTACAGCTTTGGGGCCCTTGAGCTGTTCAATTAAATTAAACATAGAGATAAAATCTTGAAGGTATGGGAGTCCTATATGATTCTTGAAACCTTTATCTGGATGAGAAAGAAATACACAAGTTAGGGCTCCTACCAATGTAAAAGTGGTTGAAATAGCCCCTTGTTGAAATAGAGCAGCAGCAGCAGCCATAAACTGAGTCAAACAGACAGGAGGTGCTTATAGCCTGCTTCGTCCCATGCTAAGTTTGCTCTTATCTTACTTCCTACCTGGTACTTAGCTGCTGGCTTTCATGATTGGCCTTTTCTCATCACACAGAGGACTTGACCCTTTTGCCCTTTGACAGATTTCAATAAGCCTTATATTGTGCCGCTGTGGGTGGAAGCCACCTGCAGCAACGGAGCAGTTCTGGAGCACCCTGAACCGTGAATGGGACTGAGTTATTTCCCACAGATGTCCTCCTGCACAAAACTCTCATGCAAGATGCACAGCTGAATATCACATAATTTCTGCCAGCAAGGGCCCAATGGTAGCCAAAGCTCCACAAACCCAATGGACTTTACAGTACATTAGCAAATAAGCTTTTAAAGAATCTTACCTATAATAAAGCAGTGACATAGTGTGGAATTTAGGTGAGCATTTTGTACACACAAGGAACACAAGTAACTGAAGTCTTCTCTCAACAGTGAGTCCTGCTCAGGTCATTCCATTCAGAGGTTAATAAGCATTTTAGAAGAGCGGAACTTTAAGATCATCTGTGAAGACAATTACAGGTAATTATCCACTCTTATTGGTGACGACTTTGCTAACATAAAACTAATATTGCAGATTTACAGCAAGTTAGAGCAGACTTCCTCCTTACTGCCGTGACATCCCTCCAGTGTGGCTGGGTCCTTCTCAGGGGCTTCCAGCCAGGCTGCAGCCCTGGTTTTGGCTGGGTCTGGGGCTTGCTCTCTACCCTGCACTTCCCATTGAGCATGTTCAGTTGTTTTCAAGGAGGGAGCAATCCAGCTGCCAGATTTTCTTCTGACTGGGGTTTTACCTAAAATAGTCCAAACCAAACAGGCAGCTTTCCTCCCTGCTGCATACAGATAACACAGGGTGCCAAAGGTGGTCCTTACTTCCTTCACCATAGTTTGAGTGTGCTTTCTGTCCTGCTGCTTTGTCAGAGAGTGAGGCATGAGACACGATAAGCATTACTAATTACTATAATTTATCATTGTCAGAAGCAAAAAACAGGAGTCTAGGAAACAGCAGCCCAAGCCCTGACTTGCCTGAAATCTCCATCTTCCTGCTGAGGAAATACAAAAGCCAGAGACTCTTTATCCCTGTGTGTGGGTTCAGAGACCTTCACAGAGACCAAAACTGTTCTTCAGAAACATTAGAAAAGCAGCAGGCATTCAATATTGGTCATACCTTATCTGACAGGAACAGCTTTTCAGCGTCAAGAACTCATACTTGGATAAGAACATTTCCAAAGTAAACATACATTTCTATGAACTTCTGAGATTGTGACAATAGTTTAAGTAAGGAAAAATTGGTCAGCAAAGGAGAAAAATGATAGGCCTTCAAATTCCTGTCTGGGTATTGCTGAACCCGATTTTAATGGATGCTCTGCACTTCGTGAAAAAATTAGCGCTGGTGTGGTGCATAAATCTGCCAAATCGTGTGCTTACTTTCTCTTTGGGTAAATGGAACCTTTAGCCAATACTCCCAGAACCTGTAAGTAGGTACAGGTTGTTTCAGCCTACGATGAAATAAGCTACAGGATGAGGCAGGAAGGGGAAATAGCTCCTAGCTTAGACCCCTTGTGGCTTAGCACAGGAAGGAACCTGACACACTCATTGCTGAGTCTCACAACTCGCTTCTGAAGGTAAAGTAACAAGTAGGGCTTTTTGTCAAACATGTATATAAACAAGTGGGTTGAGCAACAAGGACAATTAATTTTACTATTTTATATGCAGAATAATAATAAAATAAGAAATTTACAGGTAAAGCCAAATTTCAGGACAGGCTTTGTAAGTTGGCTTCACTCCCCTGCAGTCATCGGGAGCAGAACCTTGTGGATCTGTATCAGCTGAGCATCTGCCTTTGCATGCCAGGTAGCAACTAATGCTGATCATTTTTTCTTGCTTTTGTCCAAGTCAACAGTGTCTTCCAGAAGTAACTCTAAAACTGGATTCACTAGATGCATTAGAAAAAATCTCATCATATCTGACATCCATAGCAACAGCTTTCTGTTGTAGCAGTAGGGGTTACCAGCGAGTAAGCCAGATGGTGAACTTCCAGGATGGTGGGAATTCCACAGTCCGTGCAACAAATCTTTCTTCTTTTTTGTAATTATTTCTTATATTGCAGCATAGCTGACATGCTGTGAGGTCAGATCCTACTTTGTTTTGTACTGACTTGCTCTTGTCCCTAAAAACACCAAAATTACTTTTCTGCAGCAAGATCAAAAAGAGTTACCCTTAGAAAAGCCATCTGCTTGATAAGCATGGGTGCACATGGCACTTTGACTTTCACATTGCATTCAGTAACTGTGAAGTAATTCTGCTGTACTTGCAAAGTGATTATTAAATATTTGTTCGGTTTTGTGTCTTATTTCAGGCCTGTTCATCTCCTTCAGTGTGTGCATAACCCTGACCACACAGACTGCAGGCTTTGCACCAACAGCTCAGCAATTCCATGAAAAAGAGTCTTCTGCACTGCTGAAGAATATCGTTACTTGTGTGTAAAGCTGGAAAAGATGTGGCTGCATAGCTAAGAGTGATAACAGTAGCATGATGTGTACTGGGTCCATAACCAGAAATCCTTGCTGTGATACTAACAGCCAAATAGCAGGAGATGATGCCTGAGGTGTCACACTGTACACACACGCACACGAACACTGTTTCAGACGGGCCGGCTCGTGCTCAGCAATTGAAGGCAGGTGCTTTGCCCTGGATTGCTCCCTCCTATAGAGCTCCCCACTGGCACAGAGCAGGGATTCCCTGGGGCATGCACAGAGAAGAAAGAGACTTTCCAGTAGAGGCAGAACTCACCCAGATCAGTGCTCGTCTTCCTTCCTGCTGAAAGGTTAGGTAGGAAATGACCAGGGCATGCTGCACTTTTCCTGCATCCCAGTGCAACCTTCCCCAGAAGGGAATGTTGCCCAGTGGCACATAGCATAAATAATGGCTTTCCCAGGTACTGTGACACTTCTGACCAGGTAAAGCAAGCAATGGAAGAGGCAGAGCAGTTCTTGCCTTTTAATGAGTATCACAGTAAGCAGCTGGTGGGAAGACAGCTGGGCTGAGCCAAGAAAAAACCAGAAACTGCTCAGAGGGTTGCCTTCACCTGTAAGAACCGCTGAGTGTGCAGCTGGGAGAGAAAATAGTGAGACTGACTCAGATAGCTCCATTAAAATCCTACTGGATACACCATTGCTGGTCAGATTGCGTTTTGTTCTTAATATAGCGGTGAACATTAGCCTTCCAACTTTCATAAAAGGTCCCTCAGGCCACAACTTCGCCATCCACTGGAATAGAAACAAACATCAGATGGTTGCCACAATAAGGAGTCTCTCTTGACCTCAGTTTCTGCAGTGAAAGGTGATGCCTTGAGGTGTATAATTCACAAGCACCGACACGCCATAGTGCACTGAAACAGCAAGTTTCACCGATTTCCTTTGATTTCTATTTTACCGGTCTCAAGAGCAGTGTTTATAGCAAAACAAGAATCTGAGGCCAGCTTGTGGCCACGGCTGTAGTGCCTCTGTGCAGTGCCTTTGACACTAAGAGAACAGAGCAGGCTTTGCTGCAGATAAACTCCTAGGTGCTGAGGTGCCGGTGTAATAGCAGTTGCCAAGCCATTAGGCAGACTGGGGTTTCCATGATCCCACAGGGAGAAGGTTGTACTGCCACATGTTTCAGTGACTACCCAGAGTGCAAAACATCATTATGGAACTACACCAGCTGGTGTAATTTTGAGCATCTCTAGATAAACCTTGTCTCTTTAATAGCAATAGAAGGCCTGCACTGAGCCTGGCTGGACCAACCCAAGACTTCACTCACAATGTTTACATTAAGTAAAATGTATTTTTATTTGCAAACAGTTATGTAATGACTTAGATACATCAACATAGACACATACCAATACTTTCAAATAGGTTATTTCTGACTATCAGTTAAAAGTTTGTCTTACTGCTCACTTTTGTACCTCTTCTGTTGCAATATAAAATATTGGCTGTAAAATCAAGATCTATAATAAAATTGCAAATGACAAATATTCTTAATTCAGTTTCTCATTGTACGTAACCTCAGAAAGTTAAGAAAGAAAGATTCTCAGAAGACCAAAACAGGCCACTTCCTAAAAACAACTCAGAAATCTGTTCAGTGTATGAAACACTATATGCAACCACCCAGGAGAGCGGAGAAACAGGCTTTGTCCTCCGTCTCATACGGAGAAGTCATTGTCTTTGTAGGTGGCTGGAAGTGAAGCATATAGACATATATATATGTATTGTTCTTGGCCATAATAGTTTAGAAAGGTGATTGTTCTTGTCAGTGGTTATGCAGTAAGATGCTAAGAAGCAAACTGTACTTTTGGAGGCTGAGGAGCACAATTAATATGGACAACTGTGCTGGAGTAAGTGATGGCTTTGTAATGCGGGTGGCTGGCAAGTCTGGGCTGCTTGGATCACATACATGGCATAACATGAGCAAGCTCATTTCCAACGAAAGTTTTTATTATGCATGATCACACCTCAAATGCTGTGCAGACGTGCCCTACCAGACAAGTATGCTTGCAAATCCTATTACTTTTCTGAAGATTTATCAAACAAAAAACCCTCTCAAACCAATACAAAGTGTTCCAAATTCACAGAAGATAAATAAAAGGAAAAATAACTATGCATTTTCCCCACTGTTCGGAATAAATGTTTCTTAATATGGTTTGGAAAAAGTTGGGTTTTGAAAATACGCTTTTAGCCTGACAAAACTAACCCTCAAAATTTGTTCAAGGTAAATAGGCTGGCTTGTGCCTCAGGCCCTAATCAAACACTGCCAAAGAGTGATGCCCAGAAACACGAGAGGAATCTGAGATACTGTGTGATAAGATGATATCAACGTTCTCACTCCCAGACCCACACAGAGCTGGAAAAGCTACCTCTATGACCCTATCAAAACAGCATTGCTGCTCCCCCAGTCTTTGATGTACTTCACCTGATCAGAGCCTGCAATCATTAAACTAATTAGGAAACAAATGAAATATAGAAAGATTTGTTCTCCCTGACAGCCAGCACTTGGCCTTATGTTTGATTTCATATAATTATAGAATGATTTGAGTTGGGAGCGGTCTTAAAGGTCACGTAGTTCCAACCCCCCTGCCATGGGCAGGAACAGCTTCCGTTAGACCAGCTTGCTCGAAGTCCCATTCAGCCTGGCCTTGATCCTTGTAATATGGGGAATAATCTTTGAGAAGGGTTTTGATTTTGTTTGTATGTATATTGGCAGCATATTGTGCAGTGGGTCTGGGTCCCCTTGGACTCTGGCAACAGGGGAGTGGGTTTGGCTCGAACCTGGTGTAGTGGCAGCACTGCAGTTTCCATCAGTATGAGGCAGAAAATTCCCCTTGCTTTTCTTGGGCTACCCTTCATGCAGGTACCTCCCTGATACTCAAAAGAGTGACCCTCAGACATTGTCTCGCATAAAAGAGCTCAGTAGAAAGAAAAGAAAAATGAGATCAGCAAGCTCTCAGGTAGAAAACTCTGTGAACAGGCTGAATTTCAGAAACTTTATCTTAACAGCAATATCATTCACAGGCTTAAAATGGCAATTAAATGGACTAAGAGGCTGATCTTCCTATTAAATAGCTTGAAAGGAGCAATGGCTAATCCAAAGAAAATTCTTTGCATGTAAGATATGAAGGCTGGTGAAAAGATTAAAAACAAATAGTATGTCTGAGTGGTTATCCCTCTGCTTTGCCAACAGAAATGTTTCATGAAATTCCTGGTGAACTAAGAAAAGCAAATGATCTGGTATAATACTTTTTTCCTTGCTTAGAAAAAAAAGATCTAATATCTAACCGAAAAAAAAGTTTTTTAGTTTGAAGAGCATGTTTATTTTCAGCGCTGCACTGTGGAGCAGGAGAGGGCAGCTGCCTGTTTGCTGCTCCTCCTCTCTTGTGCGGCAGTGATTGCCCAAATCAGAAGATCCAAGAAGCACATAGAGCAGCCTGTGCTCCACACCACCATATTTCACGCCAGTACAGCTGCTTAAGCCCTGATTCACTTCATTACTGGGATTTGGGTGTACATGGAGGGAGAGCAGAGCAGAGAGGGTTAAAATCCATGCTAAATACTTTAGATAGGATGTCTATCACTTAAGGTTAGTCACCTGATTGTACAGACTTTCTCTATCAGAAGAAGAACAAACCAGACACTCCTGGAAGCACCTATCCTGCCCTGCAGCAGTGAGGCAGCACAGTAGGGATGATGTGCACTCCAACACAAGATCCTTATCTCTCCCCACTCCCTATGAAAGTTGCCTGGATTATCAACTCAAATTCATAAAATTAGCTTCCGGATGGTTAAAGTTGCATAAAATTAACCTCAAATATACTTCCCCGTGAGAAATATTGTAAAGCAGGTAAGGACATCTAAGCATCCTCTCGCATGCAGCAGATAAAAGGTTTTTTGCAAAATATTTAAAAATTATAATTATAATCCATTTTCTGAGGATCTAAAGCCACAGTCCTAAGATTTGCAGACGATTTCAGGAACTGACTGATAATGAAGTCTTCTGAGCATATCAAATGCAGTCAATTAGAAAACCTGCATTCTGCTAGAGAAAAATAAATTGGTATTAATCTAATCACTCTATTGCATGTCTTGTTTTCTGTTGACTGCCTGGATTTCCAAGACTGAGATCACATTTGCTTGCTTTAGGGTTTTCTTTTTCTGCACATGCCATACTTGCTTAGATTTTTGGCCTTTTTTTTCCAATTTAGTTACAGAAGCACAGCCAAAATTTCCTGATGGAATTGCCATGGAAAAAAATCTTACAATTTCTTTCCTATGGCCTAGTGGAGTAAAAATGCAACAGGTGTAAGTTATATTTACACCTTAAATAGCTTAAAGGGTAGCTTAAAAATGGGAAGGGTGGAGGTGGTTTCTCAATGAATCTAGAAATTATTCAATACAAGAGAGTGACAATAATGGTTTGCAGAGGACTGGGACAGCTCTGGGGGAATATGTTTTTCCATTCCTACTCTTCTTGGAATACTAATCAAATCAGTAACTCTCCATTGCAATTAGACCTCGGACCTCTGCAGCTGAGTTCTGAATCTTCAGGAAACAAACAAAAGGCCTCTTGTCTGAAAACATCAGCAAAATTATGATCTCTGTGGGTCAGACACAGAGGGGATTTGTACCTCACTGCGCAGTCATTTGGAGCCACGGTGGGATGGATGATAAAATTCTTGATGATGAGGCCTTACACAGAGCTTAACTTTGTGCTATAATAGGCTACATCCAACTTTAGACGAGCAGAAGGAGCCAGATTTCTTCCCTAAGTCAGACTTTCAACAACATCAGTTTGTGGTTATGTGCTTGGTTTACAGTAGGGAAACATCAAGAGTAAGAAGTGGTCTAGACAGAGATAAATTATAGAAATAAACACAATTTTAATTCAGATTACTCACTCCCTGTGCTAAAAATGCTACTAAAAACAGGAAGCAGGAAGACAGTTATGGTTTCCAAAAATTTTTATCAGATGTTCCTAATTTTCATGAGTAATATCAGACATTGCTAATACGTGGTATATGAGGCTGCTTTGCATGAAGAAGTAAAATAATAGTACATGAATTGGTAAGTTTAAGCAGGTCCCGGGATGTTTGAATCTTTTTTTCATTAATCAACTACATTTTTGTTTGAGCTGTAGCTGTGTTGAATGTACTGTGGAACCAGGGATTCATTTCTATGGCTACTGGGGACTTGTTATGAGACACTGGGCAAACAATTTAATCTTCAGATTTGAGATTTCCTGCCTGAATGGGTGACATGATAAGCTGATATTTTACAATTTTAAGATCATAAGGGTCATCATAATGTCTAAACTGATTTTATGAATATTGCAGCTTTTTAGTTTTATCCTATGTCATGGCTCTATTTTATCCTCAGACTGTGCTTTAGGCTAGCACAGCCTTTGCAGAGCAGCACTGGTCTTGTGCTCTCTGATAATACGAGGCAGTAAAGCACTCACTTTTCATCACAGGCTGTTCCACTAATTGCCTACCACCGTCACTGGAAATTAATTTATAGTTTGCCTATGTTGGCCTGGTTGGACAGAGCTCTGAGCAACCTGGCCTAGTGAAAGGCGTCCCTGCCCACGGCATGGGAGTTGGAATTAGATGGTCATTAAGGTCACTTCCAATTCAGGCCATCCTATGATTCATTCTATGATTATACTCCGGTGTTAACAACTTCCTCTTGTATCCTGTGTTAAAGATAATTTCTTCTGTTTAGGAAGGGCAGCTTTTCCTCCTGATAGGAATTCTGAATCCAGGCACTTCTCGCACTCTTTTCCTGGTGAATTAGAGAGATCAACCTTTGTAAACATTTCAGGATGATAGATTTGCTAGAATAAGTGTCTTTTTACTTCACCCTCTCCCACTCTCTATTATTCTTTTAGTGCAAAGATTCATCTTGTATTCCCTGTGACCTATTGACTGACACAGCTAGACTGAAATTCAGTCTGTACTTTTACTGTGTTTATCACTAATGACTTATAATAAAATGATTACAGAAAGTATTCATAGGTTTGCTGGGGCAAAGTTGGGAGGCTGATTCTCTACTATGTAAAACCAATCCAGTGGTTATAATAACCAGCAGAAGTGGGTGGACATTGGAGTCAAAATACTCAGCTGCAGGGATGTTTCAAGGAACCTTTCTTTCAAGTATGTCTTTCATTTGATCTATTTCACACATTATTTTTCATAATGTAACATCATGGCATCAATTAACACATTATAGTAGGCAAGATTTTTTTTTTCAAATTTACACCAGAATACTTTCTTATCATTTGACCACGGTCAATTGATTACAAAATAACCTTTCCCTTTAATTATTAGCCCAAACATTTTAGTTTAACAGAACTATAGCAGGTTTATATTCTTTCTGATCCAGACCTTTTGTCACTCTGTCCTCCTGGGGAAAACGAATTCTACACAGTACTATACCTTCAAGTACAAATTATATGTATCAAGTTTTACTTATTAGCCTTCCTTAAAGCCTAAAAGATCTCACCAGCATCAACATTTCTCTATCTCAATTTACCAGGAGAAAATTTTCGCAGTAATCTTGGGAAGTTAAAGACCTCTTTACCAACATCTGAGCTATTTCCTGATCTGAATACTAAGTTGAAGCACAGAAAATCATGGAAACATAGCTTTGGACCTAATGATGCTCTACAGTCACCTTCAACTTCTCAACCCTGCTCAAGTGCCACACTTGTGTTCTGCAAGTGTTCCATTTGGCCATAATTCTACTAATTTTTCCTGTTTATGCTGTTTTTACTCAGTTCTCCAGTAAAACAGAGATGTCCATAACTAAGCTAAGTGGAAGGCACAGCACATGGACTGTGGGATATAACTGAACATTGAAGCCAAAAAAAGAGATGATCTGCATTTCAAAGAAAAGGAGCAAAATCACTTATTATTTGATGTCCTTTTGGTTTGAACTGTTTGTGCTCACAGTCTTACAATATTGTCTCAAAGGAGCAAGGATAATTTATTGGGAGATGACTGATTTTGAGCTTGGGATGTGCAGCATGACAAACCATGCTGGTTTAAAAGTAAGTGCTTTTTAATTGCAATGTCAAAAATTATACAGTCCCACAGTAGAAACATACCAGTCTGCCTCTCTAAAACTGCTTTTCACTCTTTTCGCTGACATAATCTTCAATTAGTTCAGGAAAGGTTACTGTGGTCACAACTTATGATAAAGCTTGATGTGGTAAGTTAAAAATGAATAGGAAATTATTCATATACCACCCCCTGTACTATTGTCAGCAGCGGGCGAGCTGTACTGGATATTGATGCCTGGGCTGTCCCGTGAGCCGACAGGCACCTGCGGGTCAATGAACCCACGGCAGAGTCTGTTGCAAAACATCCCTATCGAGAGATAAGAATGTTATTATTACCTGAATTCAGTTAAAACTCTGGCTAGTATTGACAGGGATATTCCAGTTAATCATTATTGAGGCAGAAGCCAGCCTTTTGTGCTGCTTTGTCCCCAGTTCCGAGTCCAAGCAGGAAACAGCCCAGCCACGTGCACGTGATGGAGCAGAACCTCCAATGTCCTGACAGTGGCCCAATCCATGGCATACCAGGGTTCCTGATGAACACCGTTGCAAAGAGCGGTGCTGGCAGTGGGAGACTACCCAGAGAAGGAGAGCATCAGCCATTCCTGGACTGCTCAAGCAGCTCAAACCTGAGGAAGAGGAAACAGCAAGGGCTCCCTGGATGGGAGCCCTGCCACTAGAACCCGGCATTTCCCACAAATAAGAGCTGTAGGACGAGTGAAGAAACATGATGCATCACTGGCAGTGGTGAATTTTTATTCCCTGTGTGATTGCCAGGATTTTTGATTGCCTTAGAAAAGTCAGTGCTTGCTAAAAATGTTGTAATCTCTGAGAGGTTTCACCATGCACCCTGCAGCTGAATGTGCAGCCAGAGGAGAGGGGGATTAGCCAGCTTCCCTGACCACTTTCACACTTAAGAGCCAGCAAAGCCCTCAAAACACTCACATTTTTGATGGTCAGCAAATGCAGCAAATTTAAATCAAAATTCATTGCTTGAATGAAACAATACATATTTACTGGTAATTTACACACATTACTAATTATGATGATGGACTAGCATAATAAAGAACTTTTAATTTTGTAATTATATATTTCCCTGCCATAGATATAGTATCTTAACACAGATCTCAACAAAACCACAGCTCTTGTTACCAACTGAAAGAGAACAAACTGCTCCCTATAGAAGGATTGTTTCATGGGATGTTCCTGCCTGCAAAATTCACAAGGTAGCCTCAGGTAAAGGCACTTTTCCTGGCTATAGAACTAAGCAAACAAAAGCTGATTAATGTTGGATTTTGACCTGTCAGCTTCAGCTTTAATGTTTTTAATTTTCTGCAATCGGCAGGTTCTGTGGAATGTATGCTGCTTGCAAGCCATAGTTATTTCGGGTAAGTCTTTCAATGAAATAACACAGCAGTAACAGAAATTCAATCTGTGACCTATAGGACCTTGGACGATGGCACACATCAAAGGCACGTATCTAAACTGCAAGAAGCACAGATAAGATTAACATTGGTGTCACACACTCCTAGAGCTGCTGCAAGTTTGTCTCTGCTCTCTCTGTTTCCTCTAAGAAAAGCAACATCCTTAACTGTGGTTGCAGGCTGCATGTGAAGTGACACAAGTCTGTCCAAAATATATTAATATACTATGCAAGTGCAGTTTTCCCTCAGCTATGTTTAAACTACGAGGTGTCCAGAATCCCTGGTGAATGCTGCAGTCCTCTGAGAAATCCTGGACTACATTTCCTCATGGAAAAATAGGTGAAGTTCAGGCAAGGCCATGCACATTGGTTTTATAGTTTATTTCCCCAAAGGAAAATCATGCTGCAACACGTTTCTCTTTCCTCCTATCTTTATAGTTTTTATTATAACAGGTTTCTGCTGTTACCAGCAAACGAGGCATTCAACATGCTCAGATAGGATGAGAGTGCCTGTGCAGGGTTGCTGGTGAGCTGAGCCCGTGCAACATGCCCCATTGCCTTCTACAACACTGCTCAGCATGACCATTGCTGCTGCTCTGCTGCTGCTCCTTATTTCCCATCTTATTCCTGTCCCAGGTCTTGCTGCTGATCCAAATCACCAACACCTTGCCCCATTAGGGTACTCTGTACTGCTGCTTGTAACTAAGCACAGCAAATATTTGGTTACATGCAGTCAAACACGTCCCTCATGTCTCAAGGCACTTCATCTTTCTTCGTTAGCAGATGATAGAGAATGACAGAGTGGTGAAGAACTGTGGGCTTTTGACTAAACCGAAGACTTAGGCGTGACTATTTGAATATTTCATTCCACATTTGATCCACCTCTTCGTATGAATGGCCATTAAACGAAATGTCTAGCACCAGGTACCATTACTTGATTCTATTGTTCTATTATTACTGTTCTTTGATTTTGCCAAAAATTTGGGTGAAGGCCAATATTTTATATGCACAGCTTTGTGATAGCTGTGGTGTATTCCAACAGCACGTAACCTGAATGCGTGTGTTCCGTGCAGTGGAAGCACAAGCAAAGTTCAGCTGTAAGGCGTATGAAAGGGATTAACCTCCATCTCTGGGATCTTCCTTGGAACGTGGTGTTTTGCCTCCAAGGCAGGATGAATAGTGCAGAGCTACCAGTGTAGTCTAGAAATCCAAAGAAACAGTGAGGCCAAGTTATTTCTTGCAAGATACAGATTTCAGTAATTTAAATGTGGATATAGAAGACATGAAACTTCTCAAATTGTGTAGAGAATTGTAGTTTTTGCATGTGCATTTTAAAAGTCTGCACACAGTGGTGGCTGGGATTGCTGGCTCGTTTCATTTGTTGCATCCATTGGTCATGGATTTTGAGGTGCTGACCACAAAAGAGGCACATGAATTTCCTAGTGGGTGAAAAAGGGTATTTTTGAACTCTTTTTCCAAGCTGAACTTTACCTAGCAGCTCACTGGTAATGATATTCTCATCAGACAGACTTCACTTCCTATTAGCCTCTCAGTGAGACACCTCCTTAAATCTCAGTAAAGCTAACTGGATTCTGGAAAGAGCAAAGAAAGCATTGCTCATATGTCCTACTTGTTGCCAGACAGGTGCATATCCAATGTGCAATAAATCAACAGGGTACAAAAGGAGCACTAGTAATTGTTTTTCTACAATGATTTTCAAAAGAGATTTCTTTTATAGCTCCAGTCTGGAGCCCCTGAGGCTCCTGAACGGTCTGCAAATGCACTGCCCAGATTGTGCCTGTTATTTGTTGTTTTCTGTGCACCAGCAGTTTGTCTGTTTGGTGATTTAGCACCATATGACTAAATGGAACACAGTAGAAAGAGAATTAAACAGCCTCCATCAGAGCTCTGAAGCTCAATTCAGCTCCTTCCAACTATCATCTGATGGATCAAACCCAGAGACTCCCAGATTCCATGAAAATATCTTTTCTTATGGCATTAAGAGTTCAGAGGCCAAGTTTTAGAGCATGTTGATTGACTTCTGAGAACCAGAGGCATTTGGAAACACCATCACCCCAAAAAAAAGGAGAGAAAAAAGGACCATGAAATTGCCTAGTGTCCAAGATATTTCTTACAAACATCAGATATGTTGTAGTCTTTTGCTCTCCTGCAATTGGTGGATGAAATCTGAGGTGACTATGATGAGCAGTAACTCGTCATAGTTGGTTGCAGTAATAAGAACCTTTAAACTAGTGAGAACATGCCTAAATAAAGCAAACATTTCAAGTGTTGCTGCAAACAGTGAGGTTTGTTTCCTTCTGCATTTAAATTAGGAGGAATACTGTGACAGCAGCCACTGGATTAGACTACTGTTCACTGCCAATGATCAGTTGAGCTTTGGGCTGCAGGAGAGTAACACCCTTAAGAACGTCCCATCATCAGCAAAAATCAGGACCCCCCAGCCTAAGAGTGGGAATAACACTCCATGATAAGCGAATGTCCCAGTCACGAAACCAGCCAGAACGAATATATTTGGATCTTTTCAGGCAGACAACTGTTCCCCATCCATCAGGTCAGGTACACCACCTCTAGGGACCAGTGGGGTCGTAGCGACTGCAGCGTGTGCTGAACTCCTGCAGCAGCTCTGTCTTGTAGTCATGAAGAAGCCTAAAAGGCATGGCTTAAAATACCCTACATATGAGAGCGTGGAAAGAGAGAGCTGTTGAGAGATAGACATTGATTGTGCCTCTGCTACTTTCTCCTTTGATCCTGTTTTCAGTTTTTCAACTAATTCTATTTGCAAGCACCTAATTATTTGGCCATCTCCGACTTGCTCATGAGTAGTAAATTACAGTAGCTATTTCAAAAGATAAAATTAATCCTAATGATAGCCAAAGTTACTTCTGAGCTGTGCTTATGCAAGTCCAGAGGAGCTTCATTAGCACTGAATAGACATATGTCCTTGAAAACAGTGCTCTTTTAAGCGAGTGGAACTCAGCAGGAAAACACAAGGCCACTCAAGGAATATAAATGCAAAGAGAAGTAAAATTCAACATTCAAGAGATAGGAAGGATGATATGTAGATCAGTGCTATGAGGAAAGTAAGAGAGCTTTAATCTCCAAATATCTTTCTATGCTTCCAAAGGCTGAAGCCAATGCACTAATGGAAATGTCAGCTGTACTCTTGCCAGACCTGTCTAGAGGAGCAAGTATGGGGAAAATTCAGATGAGCCATGCAGGTATGATCACAAGCTCCTGCAGTACCAGCCTCTGTTTTCTGCTAATTATACTTCTATTCACCACTAAGCATCACTCCTACAGAATCTCATGTCATCATTTCTTAACATTTCTTTTGCAGGTACATTTTTACTCCTTTATTTTGAAAAAGTCATCTTTTCAAATGTAATTTCTACTATCACTGCTCACATTTGATTGCCTGGTATCTCTCTCATCACATTTAAAGCACTTAAAAGTTGTGGATCACCCTTATGAGATAAGGTTAGAAAGCAATTTTTAAGGTAACAATAAATACGGGGCTCTTTGTGTTTGGAATTTGGCTTTTGAACTGCTGATGCAGACTTAATTTATGTTTTTAAGCCTTACTCATACTGATAGGGCAAAACCACTCATATTTTCATAGGATTCAGTGGATTGTAGTATGAAAGAAACATCAAGCACAAGGATGTTCAAGATAAAACCACTGGATAACAAAACTATGTTTCTAATCGTTAATATTAAATTGGCCTCTCTGAAAACAAGGAATTTTCTGCTTTTGTTCTTAAACCATCACTTTTAATTTTATTTTTTTTTAATATCTTCTCTCAAAACAACAGTTGAAAATTGCCTTAAAAATAGGTCCTCCTTCAGACCTGGGGGACTTCAGTAAATATTCTCCCAGTCCCCTGCCTACATGAGATCAGCCACACCAGAGTATTAACAGTCAGAGCACAAAGCAGTTTAAGACAGTGAAGAAAGCTGCATCTGATCGAAATTCTGAGAAGAGCTTGGGCAGTGTAATTACCTCTCTGGACATTGGCCGGGACATCCACAGGCGATGTCCTCACTTGCAGTGAGTGGCCTGGGAGCTCTAGAGACCCTGTACAAGCAGCAACTCGATGGGGGGCTGTGCACCTGTCTTGGGGTGATTCTATGACAGCACTGTATTCCCCATAGCCTGCTTGGATGCAGTCTGTACCTTTAAACTGCAAAGGGACAGAAAAGCTGAGGGAACTCTTCAAAGCGGCTCGCTTGACCTTGCAGTTAGATGTTTACATTCTGTTTCTCCAGGCTGACAGTTTTCTGCCAGTCAGGAAAGGAGAGAGAGACGCCCTTTTTGGGTTGTTTCCTCCTAGATTTTGTGTCCAAACCACCACAGCACCCCAACACCCCATCTGCAGCAGCACGTGCAGCCCATAATAGTTAGTGTGATGGTTTCTTTGGAGATAGTATCTCCTCTTTAATTGCACAAAATCCAGCATCCCTAGTGTTCCAACTGCTCACTGTCTCCAAACTTACCTCTTTAGCTCTCCTCTGTGTAATTTGCACATGTAAGCGAGGAATAGAGCGTTTCTGAGTTTAACACTGACCGGGAGGCCTCCCTGCTGGGCACTGAGGACTGCAGGCTTTGCACAAGCAGTAGGATCTCAGCTGCCATGGCATGTACAGCTGCTGTGGGGATTCAGGTGTAGGGATTCAGCTGCTGTGGAATAGCCCAAAAGCAGTGCA
Source organism: Callaeas wilsoni (assembly GCA_013398955.1). NCBI lineage: Eukaryota > Metazoa > Chordata > Aves > Passeriformes > Callaeidae > Callaeas > Callaeas wilsoni. Next base: position 47,756 of record VWPU01016346.1, read on the forward strand.
AGATCTTTCAGGGAACCACACCACCTCTAGAGTGACTCTAGAAACCGCAGCACCTTCAGGCAAAAGATGTAAAGGTAACTCGTGTTATTTAAAAAATATTCTATTATCTAAGCACACTTATTACATATAATTAGTACACATATGATGGATGTATAGAATACATTCCTGTTAGAGATAATATTGTAATTCTTGCATTTTAAGATTAATTTTAACATCAAATGTTCTGGCTGGCTGGAACAACTCTCTTCCTTGGCATACACAAAGCACCACAGGGTACTTACATGTGCACACTGGTGGACGGTTTTGAACATGTCGCAGGCTCTCATTATATAACAAAGTCCCTTTGATGTGTCTGTTTGTTGCCTGGAAATCAGTGTGAGACTTACACATTCCAGTGGGAGCTTCAGGTTAATTAAGTTTATCATTTCCACGTGGGGCCTGGTATGATCTGTGTCCAAGTCAGGCAGGTAACATTGGCTTGATGGGAACATTTCACTGTTCTTCCACCTACTCACTATCACTTCTTTGAAAAACAGATATTTCCAGTGGGGTTAATAAGCAAGTTTGGAAGAAGTTCTGGTAGCTAAAAAACCCACATACTTTACATGGATAACAGTATGTTTCCAAAGAAATCCCTTATGTATCAATCCTTGTTTCTCTTAAACAAGCTGGGCCCTAATGCATCCTTTCCTGTTACAAATCTCTGCAAACAGGTAAAAAGCTTTATGACATGGCCGGTCCCGTCTCTTTATCTGTGACCATGTATTGTCTCACTGTAGTAACAGCAATGGAAGGAGCAGGAGAGACACACAGGTATTCCTCTGAGCCCTCCAGGTGTTCAGTGTCTGATAACCCTAACCTTACTAGGAGCCTTGCACTCTGCCTTCTCTTCTCTGGCTCTTGGAAGAGAGGTGATGACTGCAGGCAGGGTTCAGAGTTCCCCTGCTTGGTCAAGGAGGGAGCAGAAGGAAGTTCCAGGATGTTAGAACACAGAAATGCCCTAGGATTTGCAGCATTTATGGTGATAACAGGCAGAGGACACGCATGCTCTCATCAGGAGCATCATCCAAGTGACAAGATTGCAAGGAACCCCTGCGGGCTGGAACTTGCTGAATTTCCTGTCCTTGAAGCGGGATTTTTTCTTTTGATCAATTCCTGTTATGGTTTCACTCTTGGAATAGCCTGGAGGAACAAACTATATAATATATTGAATTGGAATGCAAACCCGGCAAAGGTAGGAGTAAGGTGCAGCAGGAACCAACAAGTGTTGAGCTGCCTTGCTCAGGGCAGCATCAGAAAGAATAAGACAAAAGTGGAAAAGGGAGGGGAATTTATTATCTAGGTTCAGCTCTGTCTACACAGAGGGACTATGGCATGGTAAAATGTGTCTTGTCTGAACACAGTCTCCACTATGGTTGGTCAAATCCAGGTGAGGTGGTATCAGGTGCTAGATACCCATTGGCCCCCTGGGGGAAGAGGAGGGTGGGGAACTCCTGGGAGCAGGAAGGTTGAGTCACTCGGTTCTGTTCTCCTTCAAGTAGTCAAGCAGCATATGAGATTAGATATGTAATCTGCCCTGTTGCCAAAGTGGTAAATGAAGAAAGGAGGTTGCAAAAGGAACGGAAACTCATTTAAATGAAATTGTATATGAAAGTGGGCATAAAATACACTGCAGTAAATAGTAATGAGTAAAACTTTGAAGGAGCTGAAATTTTACAGATTCTTAGGTAGTACTGCACTGCCAGAGCTATTTGCTGGGCATTAACAATGTCTTCCCATTTCCTAGCAAATGCAAAGAAACACGTAACGTTTTCCAGATAAAATCATAATATGTTATGAGATAACTGTTGAAAAAATTTCCAAATTTTCCTCTTCTCTTTTTAAAATAAAATTAATTTTTTGACTCTCCTAAGTTTGAGAAGAGTTTAAGAATTTGTGGGAGTATGTGGGGGTTGGGTCCATCTAAAAAGGTCGTCCATCATCTAAAGCATTTACCAAATGTATAACTATTTCATGTTGCAAGAGAAGAGAAACTCCCTGAAGCTTCATCTCTGAAGCTAAAATGAGTTTCCTGTCTTCAAAAGCCCTATCTTTCTTCCCAAGTAAATATTCAAATTATAACAACCAGGGTTGTCTGGAAAAGAAACTATATTGCCTAGAAAGTAAGCTAATTTATCACAAAGATACTCCTATTAATTTAAAAATACCTAGAAGTTAGCAAGATATCTTCAAGAACAAATCCACACAGTTCTTGTGCAGAATGGTCTAATCCTGAGGTGTGGGAGAAGGGAACCACTGGAAATCTAGACCTCTGTCTGGTTGCTCATCCAGCCACTGATTTTCTTCCCATGGTTGTCAAGGTCAAACAGCCTTCCTGTACATTGTTTCCCCAGGTGTAAAATCGGGCTGATTTTTCCATAACTCACGTTAACACTAAGAAGGCTGAGATTGTTATGTTTTCAATATGGTAGGACAGAGGACTTGGACCACGCAGTCAGAATTTAAACCCATTCATTGCTTTCCTTCACTGCAGTCCTGTCTGCCCTGCTAGAAAAGGTGTCAGAAAAGTCACTACCATCAAGTTGCTCAAACATGAAGTTCTGACACAACGACAACTCGTGCACCTGGGATGAAGAGTCAGAGAGTAGAGCTCAGCTGTGAACTTTTTCATAACGAGCAGAGGTCCTAAGATGAATGATACCAGGAAATGTTTTATTGATGTTAAGTGGCTTGACTCCAGGATCACCAAAGTTATGCTGACTTCAGTGACTCTGTAAGTGCCCCAAAGAAAGACTCATATGTGATTGCTGTCAAGTGATTGCTTTGTGGATGTTGGCTGAAAAAACACAAGGCTTGGTAAGTGCAATGAGACCTTAGATCCTCTTAGCCATGGAATTGTGGTCAGTACAATTACAGAAAAGGCTGTAATGAAGTTAGACTCCAGATATATTTGCCTCAGACCCTGCTATTTTGAAACGCACCCTTCTGAAGAACAGTCAAAACTACACACCCATGGAAGTAAAAAATTCCATACTTTGGCTGAGACGGTTTTGAGGTCTTCACTCTCACATCAGCCCACCTTCTGAGGAAAAAGGCTGCACAGAGATCCCCTTTTTCTCCTGAAAAGAGAAGACATTGTCCTTGCACAACTTCGAGGACACATTGTCCTTGCACAACTGCTTGCGTTGCAGGTGAAACGGACCTGTGAACTGCTGAGAATGAGCATGTTTTCCTCCTGCAAAGAGCCACACGTGAAGATAAAAGTCAGGCCTGAATGGAAACAAGAAGATGAGGCAGAAGAAATATAATGCATCCCTGGAGAGGAACGTGAAACTCCAGCACTTGGGTCCAAGCCCTGACAGTCCTGCACATGGAGATGTAACTCACAGCTCTGGAATCCTGGGCTGGAATTTGCTCTGGGATATGTCACTGGCCCAGTGTGCCTGGCTGGCTGGCAGCCACAGAGAGAGCAGTGCCTTCTGGCATCTCAGAGCAGAGTGATCATGCTTCAGGCAACAAAGTCCTTACCACAGTGCTCCCAAGAGTAACAGCAGCTAAGGGTAGATAGGATTGGACATTTTCCAAAATATCTGGAGCAAGTAAGCCTTTTCAGGCTTACTAAGTCAGGCCTGCCCAGTGTGCTGGTTATAATCTGAAACCAACAGAAAGATATCTGTATACCAGAATAGACATTAAAAATTAATTACTGCAGTGTATGATTGCTTGGGCCAAATAAAGTTCCTAATACTTCCTCTGCATTTTGGACTTTCTTGTCTCAATCATCTCCTAAAGTGAAGGAGGGTAGGCCAACACACAAAGTGTCCAGCATCTGCAACTTACCTACCCTTTCTGTATGTATGTATCTCCCTCAAAAATAAAGAGCTGGGAGCTGTTTTCCCACCCTACTTGGCACCAAAATGGCTATGTCTTCCAGACTAACAGGCAGTAGTGTTGATGCCCCTTTATACTGGAATTTTGCTTTGCTGTGGGCACCAGTCCATCCAAATTTATCCTGTATGGCCTGCTGACAGCCAGTATTTCTACAGGGCATGCAGAGACTGGAACTTCAGTAAGAACGTGCTTTTTTGCCATTTGTACTTGGTAAAATACATCTGAATCCTTCTTAAACACAGTTTGCCTGACTAATATCAGCATCCCACATTCAACTCATAACTATCCATCTTAAAAATATTCTAGCAAAGACATATTTACAGAAGGAAACAGGCTGTATTTTCTCAAGAGATGGAAATCCTAGTTTAATTTGCTAGAAATGGTCAGGGAAATTGTTTTCAATGAAATTTCAAGTTTCTTCGAGTGGATCACTAGCAGAAGACCATACTTCTGTGCTCAGATCCACAAGAAAAGTATAAGTTGAGTTTTACATTTCTTCCAGCTGAAGTTTCAAAAAGTAGCAAAGATCAATTGTCATTATTTAGCTCTACATTTTCTAAAATCTCTGTTCTTGGAGATTTGGGTGGGGGCTTTTGTTGTGGGTTTTTGTTTGTTTGTTTGGATTTTTTAATACAGATGAAGTTTAATGAACAGAAAAATATTAGTGTTGTCCATACAGAAAGATGAAAGAATATGGAATTTCAAAGTACCATGCAGGCAGTGCTGAATATGAGCTCTTTATTTGTTGCATAAGGGATCCAGTCCTGGGCCTATGTACAAACTTGTGTAACTCACTCTGTCCCTGTGTCTCTGTTTACCTACCAGAAAATTAGTACAATGTGCTTCAGACTACAGGACGAAAGAGGGAATCAATGTTTTCAAAGTGTTCTGACATCCTTAGGTGAGATTAAAAAACTGAAGATTTGCACACTTATTGACAAAACAGAAAATCTTGTTGCCCTTCCTTACTGCGATGATGAAAATCTAACGATGATGTAGCTTGCTATCAAAAGCTGAAGTCTGCAAAGCTGCAGAAGTATTTTAAAAACTGCTTTATAAACAACATTTCACCTAGATACTATGAAAGATCATTCTTTGACAAAGACAGTAGTTACAGAGAAATCTAGTAAAACACAGAGAGAGAAAGAGGGAATACTTTTAACGTATTTTGTAGTTTATTTTTCTTAATTATTTTTAGGTCAAAAGCATTGTACTTAACCGAGGAGTGCATGGCACTGAATTCATCACTCTGGCTAGCACAGCTCCAAGAAGGCCAAGGAGATTACTGACACATTTCTGCACAGAGTACGTAACATCCACTGGTAACACATCCATTGGGTAGCGTTCTGTGGGCACATAACATCTATTACATCTCTAGCTGTGTTAAGTGTAGTCTGTTGTGTATATACAAAATCAGAAAAATACATTCCTTCTTGCTTATATACACTATATAACATGAGAATAAAGTCTGGAACGGTTTGCAGTAACTTAGATGAGACCAGACTTTCACGATTCAGAGCTTTAGAAACACCTCCTCAGCATCGTTTGTCTTGGACCATTGTGATAAAAAAGTTGCAGAAAGAAAGCAAGCTTTCTGGACAGTATTCCTCAGCCACCTTTTTCTGGTCAATGTAATCTACATCTTCGACACAGTCTTGAGGACTGTGTTCTGGCCTTTTTTCAGTCACAGAGATTTCTGCTGGAGTCTGAACACCTTCTTTTCTGTGATGCATTGCGGTCTCTTTGGCAGGACCCGCTGCTGTTAGTAGGCTTGAGTGAGTCAGCCTGAGGTGAGCACTTTGTGGGCCTTTCCTACATAATTTAGATTTCAGTACACTTTTGGGGTCTTGACAGATCTGCTTCTGCTTCTTTAGGGATCGGAAGACTTGTTTCCAGTAGGATTTCTGGTTTGCTGCATACTGTGCACAGCTAGAAGGGTCTCCAGAGAATTCACACCAGAACTCGCTGTCACCATGCTTGCACTGTACGTGCACGGTAACAGCAGTTGTGTCCGTCACTGACCAGGTGCACTCAGCATTTTCTTTGGTTGCAAACTTGCCTTTAGGAGATGATTTTCCTCCTTTTAACTGTCCTTTTTCATTTCCTTGGTTAGATTCTTTTTGGTTTTTTCCACCGTGTTCTATGCCTTGTCTTCCCTTTTTTCTTTCCTTCTGTCTTTCACAGTTGGCTAGTAGCATCTGGGACACCAGCATCAACACACAAAGGAGTCCAAAGCTTTTGATCCTCATGGTCTCTGTTCTGCTTGTTATCTGCCTTCAAAACAAACAAACAAACAAACAAACAAAAACATAAAAACATTTTCACTTAATGCTGGATTACATTTGATGGTCGAAGTGTTTCTGACATGGCATCGCACTGCTCTTTGGCACCAATTAAACTGATGTTAGCAGCAAAATTATATGTCCTTTGTGTAAATAATACCTGGTTTAAATACCATTATGAATTATCCTTGTAAGTGGCTGTGGAGTAACTTCCAGTTACTTACTTACCTATGCAATGGAGAACAGAAGAATAACTGCCAGGACATGCTACTGCCCAGCGACCAGGTAATTAAGATACCTTAATTAAAATCTCTTCTACAGTCAGAGAAGGAATCTGAACCTGAGATTTGTCAATCTCAGATGGATATCTTAAGTTATAACAATAAAGCAGTTGTTCCCACTATCTCCCATTTTGTAAAATGACTCATAAGCATTTTTGACTCCAGTCTCTGGCTATTCTTCAAAAAAATGCCAGATAGAAAGGAAACCTTTGGTTCAAGTTGAGGAAAACTATTTTGTAGGCAACTTGAAAATCATTGTAGTTCACGGGTTATGCCAGTATTTAAAATTTGCTTTGAAAAAAAGTTATGGTAGTCTTTCCAGATATCAAAAAGTAACCATTGATGCATTCTTTTCCACCTTGACTGCTAAACAAACAGAACTACCGTTTTGCTTTTGAAGATAACCTGCAGTGTACTGGGCTGTGTTTAAAACCATCAAATTCCAGGGATAAATGTGCAACTTCAGTTTTGAAATGTAGCTAGTTAGCAAATTATTATCAATGTGATCCCTGCATCTGCACACAGCATGCTTATTTCTGCAGGTGTTTGTCTTTAGAAAGCAGCTTTCAGGATCAGAGCAGGGGTTAGGGTTAAACCTGGCATTTTGATGATTAAATCCCTAAATGTATTTTTTAGATGTTTCCATCATAGTCATTTCTGTAGCCAATTTTTTGTGCTGGAAAGCAGAAATTCATGTGCAGCCACGCTAATAAGGAATCTAATTCAACATTCAGTTACCTGCAAATATCTTTAGTTACATGAATTTAGAATGTAAAATACACAGGTAGCAGCTTGTGTGAGCAGGCCCTACTTAGTTCTTACTTGACCTGCTTCATGCCTTACACTATACACAAATTTTCACTCCATAAAGCCCTCTTCAGGGAATCTCATATGGCATTTACAGTTCTGTTGCAAACACAGCAAATAATAACATTAAAATGGATGAAGATTTGACAGTAGCCTTCTGCTGCAAGTGGAACAGTGCAAAAGTAAGATAACTAAAATACATACCTCGCACAGGGCTCGGAGACAGCCAAACGCAGCTCCTGATGCAATTCCCCTCTTTCAAAGGAGTCAGAGCTCGTTGGAAGAGCAGCGTGGTATTTATAAAGGCAGGGACACACCTTCGGATCTCCAGAAAGACTGTTACAACACAATACAACACTTCAGTGCCATGCTCACTTACCTCTGACACACCTCCCTGGAAAAGTGCCAGTCCTCATTCTTATTACAAAAAAAAAAGCCGGGCTGTGGGGGTGACAGGGTGTGCTTGCGTAATTTAGGTGTGACTTTAGGCAAGTCCTTCCCTCCTGTTGAACAATGATAAGAACTTTATCAGATCATGAGCTTCTCTAAAATGTCTTTTACCAGCTATTGAGGGATGTATCCTGCAATGCCCTCAACTTGTTGCACGATCATTGTGTTTAGCAGAATCTGATAATGATAATGAAAACAATTCCACAAAGCATTTCAAAGTTACCTTTCGAACTTTTTGTTACCCTTTGTCACAAAAAAAAAAAAAAAAAAAAAGGTATTGAAGAACTTTAAAAACCCCAAATAAGTAATTCTTTGAGTAGTAAGTAGCACCAGTCCAGAGGAGGGCCACTAAGTTGGTCAGAGGGCAGAAGCACTTCTCCTGTGAGTACAGGCTGAGGCAGGCAAGTCAGCCTGGAGAAGAGAAGGCTCCAGTGAGATTTTACAGCAGCCTTTCAGTACCTGAAGGGGGACTAGAAGAGAGCCAGAGAGGGACTCTGTACAAGGCATGTAATGATAGGACAAGGGGTGATGGCTTTAAATGGAAAGAGGTTAGGATTAGATGAGATATAAGGAAGACTTTTTATGATGAGGGTGGCGAGACACTGGACAGGTTTCTCTGAGAGGCTGTGGCCTTGTCATCCCTGGGAATGTTCAAGGTCAGGCTGGATGGGGCTCTGAGAAAACTGGTCTAGTGGAAGGTTCCCTGTTCACGGCAGAGGGTTGGAACAAGATGATGTTTAAGGTCCCTTCCAATCCAAACCATTCTAGGATTCTCTGATTCTGTGACTGCATTTAGGACAGTGTTCATTATGGTGAGATGATCATAAGCATGAAACTCAGAAACAAACTCAAGCTCCTGCAGAACTAGTGACAGAGAGGTCTAAGGTTCAGCTGCACAGCAATGATCTATGTTCCCCCCTCTCTGCCAACTTTTGTGTGTGTAAAGGTATGGGGTACATCATGAGTGCTCATTATGGGACCAGGTTGAAAGAAGAAGCATTAGATAAATATAAAAACACACTCAGAGCTGGGGATAGGCATCCCTCTTTGTAACTTGATTGCTTCAGGTGGTTTTACTGAAGAAATGTGAGGCATTTGTTGGATATGCTTGGGGAATATCAGAATAAAAGAGGGATGCAAGAAGAGAGAAAAGCAGAAACTGCTGTAAGATATAGACAGGTATTCCTCTTTGGCTCTTTCCCATCCAATGCAGATGGAATGATACAAAAGGAAAGAGCTATAAGGCAAGGCATTGTCTGGACTGGTTTGGCAATGTGGAAACTGGTAACTTTCTTTAAAAAAATCACAAACAAAAATTAGGAAGAAAAAGTACAATTCTGCAACATGTGCAGGACAGAAATGCGGAGAATGGGATGCATTTACTTGAAATCCAAAGGTTTGATCTGTATATCAGGACCATCTCCTAAGCTATGTATGCTTTTTGATCGAGTTCAGCCATCAGATGTGCCTTGTGCACTTTTGATTGGCATGAGTATGTATGAAACTATTTGCAACAGTCCACTAAATGTGAAAGATTTACAGTTAACACTGGCAAGGGATGATGAATTAGGGGCAGGGATGACTCAGGGATCAGAAAATATATAATAATGTGTCAGGTTGGAAGAGAATCAGAGAAGTAGGACAGTGTAAGAGGTAAGTAAGGGAGGCACTGCCATGCTCAGGAATCCCAAACTAATACCACATAGTAGGCACAGTACCATCTGAAGTGTTTAGTATTTAGCTGGGATCCTTAAAACTGTGCAGCTGCATTAGTGTGGCTGTGTGCTGTAGCTAATGAGCCTCTCATCAGGGCTAATTACTCCAGGGACAGAATAAAGCCAAAGGGCTATGCTAACCTCATGTTGTGGCACTAATTTAGGTACCATTTTCACAGGCCCTATTGCTTGGGTAAACATACTATAAATTGAAATTTTTTTGAGAGATGAGGGTATAGGTTCAGCTATAAGAGCTTTGAGCAAGGTAAATCTTTTGGCAAGGAACTGCCAAAGCCAAAAGCCTCACCAAACCACCAAGACATGCCTTGCTACTGCAGCTGAACCATGTCTCCAGACAGGTAAGAGAGGAAGGTTACAAGTATGTAAGGAACCATGGGAAATGTGGCCAAGCACAAGATTTACAGGAAGGGGCTATGTGTTCCTGTTCCAGCTCAGTCCCAGACTTTCTCAGAGATATTCACTAGGAGATGCCAGATGTTCTTCATCTGGAAAGGGAATTTTCTCGTAGATGACGTCGCAATGAATTTTTGTCGGTGTTTACAAAATGCCCTTTACTGGTGAAACCAGCCACAATGTATTGAAAATATTTAAGCACTCCACCATTCATCACTTCCAAAATTGCCTGTTTTGATGGCTTTGACAAGCAAAATAAGTTTCAATGTCAGTCTCAGTTCAGCTGCCCCATTGTCAATAGGACATACCAGCCTAGTCCAACTACTCCATAAAAATGGGGAAGGACAGGCAGAGAAAAGGCTGCAAAAGTGAAGATCTGCTTTCTGCTGCTTTGGTACTCCCTCCTCGAGGTTGTGGCAAGCTGGACATGTCAACTTTTCCCGTCTTTAGTGCGCAGAAGCTTCTGCAGAGAATTTTAAATTCAAGCATTTGTTGACGTGGGTGCTGTCATCTTTGAGACAGTCTGTATTAAGCCAGCTGGAGCTCTTGCCTGACCTGCTTAGATGATTTCAAAATCTCAGTAAACCAAGACTTATGTATTTAGGTGCATAAAAACCAGCTTCACTCTATGTAGGCTGGTCTGGACATCAGGCAGGTTTCATTGCTATGCCCTCAGAATACCTTTTAGGTTTGTTTTGGTTTTATTAGAAATGAACTGATATTTTGTGAATGTCTTCTACCTACCTGGGCATATAGTATACATTCATCCTGTACCTCAGAAATCCTTCTGGAACCTGTCCTATCAGGTGATCAGAACAGTCACTTTCTTCAACTTTCAACTTGAAAAGAACGTACACAAAATTAAAGTATGACCTCAGTTTCTTAGGTGCTTAATTAGCACCTAATTGCCAACAAAAAGTTTGCTGCAAAAACCTGTTTATGATACGATTTCCAAGAAAGCATTTTCTCCTTTCTGTCATGCACATTTTAAAATACACCTTAGTTGTGCCTTTTGCTGAGCTGAAATGTTGTTTGCTTGTAAACTGCAGGCGCAGTTTTGCTACAGAACAAACAATGCAGACAATTCATCAAAAGGCAATTTTATCCATGCAACAAATGGCAAACCTAAACAGCTAATTTGGCAAGGTAAAATTTGTGGAGAGCTGTTTAGTTATTAAAATAAAAAGGCATAGGAAAAAATTGGCAACACTAGCAAATAAAGGTAATCACTGAGAATTACAAACATGGATACCCAAATCCCAGTGTAAATTCTGTATGGAAAATATCAACCCAGAGATACTCATATGCCTTTTGACTGAAACTTCAGACAGGTAATTAGCATCTTTAGTTTTTCATCAGAACCATTATAATTAAATCCATAATTAAATTCTGCTGTTTAAGCAAAGAGAAGAAGAGGTTTTATCCTTATTCCTATCTATGATTCATTGGTATGGAAGAAGCATAGTATTTTCTCAGTTTCTTATTGCTGCTTAAATATTATCTACATATATGTATTTTTTATACAGGAAATTATTATCATTTATACTGTTAGTTGCATCGGTGCATTATTTGCAAACTGCAGTTTCTTGTGGTTTCATCTCTGTGACATCAAGAGGCTCCTGATCATTCATAGCTTTTTCCTCACATAATAAAAACTAAATTTTATATACAAACAGTAAACTTTAATTTAATTTATGAATAGTAAATGGTTGATTGAACCCCTTTGACCACCTACAAATGTGGCTGCATAGAATGCCAGCTATTTGTCAGGCATACATGTGGACAACAGGATGTTTTTCTCTGTGCAAATGCTCAGGCAGAGTGAATTAAAACAGATCCAGCATCAGTGAGGTGAAGAGCTACTTACATTTCAGATTAAGGTCTGTGAGTACTGTCCTGCAGCATTCAAGCAATTTTTGGTGTATGGGTACACACATCATCAATATGGAATTCTTACTGTAATTAAAACAAAGCAGCCTGTTCTTGTGCTGATGGCTAACAAAACATAATCAGGCATGGGCTGTAGGTGTACATCATTTCTCTGGGAACACCTGCTGAAAGACCAAGCGTGTTAATTAACAGACGTGGCAGTCACACCTCTACCTCCCAGTGCAATGACCTTTTTACACTGACTGTGGGCTGCTCTCTGGCATGGCATTCCCATCTCTAGGAAAACAAGCTTCAGGCAAGGAGCTCGTAACTTGATTTCCTTATTGACTGTGTGAGTCGAGGATTTACAGAAGACAGTAAGTTAACAGCCCTAAGTGCTGCAGCCCTTTTACACAGCAATAAAACACTTGTCACACAGGCAGTGACACCACTGCCAGCTCTTCTGCATCTCACTGCCTGTGCCCAACATTTCAGAAGAATATTCCATAGCCTACTGGCTTTTCTCTGGAAGAAGCTGTTTAATTTAAAATGTAGTGATGGTTTCAGTGCACTGGGATCTGAGAATTAATTATTCTACATGGAGGCACAATTATTCCAAAGAAGTGGAAGCAAACCCATTAGTTAACAATTTTCAGTTACTTCTGACCTGGAGTTAAATTCATATTAGTTAAATAAATATGAAAAAAAGGCATCAGGTTCTCTCTTTAACACTGTCCAATTATTTCACAAGCTGGCCAAAACCAACAACTGAATTTGGCAGAACAGCATTCAAATGCAAAATAATATCATGAAACCCAAATAAAAAGAAACAAATACTAGTTAATTCAAACAAGCCTTTACTGCAAGTCAATCACAGAGCAACAGAAATCATATGACTGCTTTATATTTTAAGCTAATAAAAAAAGAGCACTTTACAAGATTAAATAATAAGGTTATTTTATAGCAAACTCCAGTTCATGCAGAGGTTCACATTTGTATACAAGAACTAAATTCCTGAAACATTAGTAAATTGAGTGAACTCTGCTGCTTCATACAGTGGTTATCTTTAAGTGAAACTAACAGCTTAATCATTTTATCCATCTTTTGCAAGTCTAGTATTACAGTTTGCCTTTTTATCTATGAAGTCATTAGTTTTTATTTGTAGTGTTTCTTTATTTACTTGATGCATTATGTTGGCAACATCCTGATTAAAAAATCCTGACGTTCATTACTGCCAAGGTTCCGTTCAGCAGAGGCTCAGCCCTCTTGGCTCCCAGCTCATGTCTGGCAGTCAGCAGCTGTTAATTTGTTACTGACCCGCTCACTGAGCACTCTGTCACATACGGCTGGAAAGGCAGAGTTTGCTTTCATACCTGCAGAGCATTGTTTTATCTCTGTAGGCAAGGACAGCAGTGTTTTCACAAAAGTATAAGCGGTTTTAACTAACTCAAGCAGATCCAAGCCCGTGATGGAGCATGACCATTAGGAATGTTTCTGAGATAATGAGGAAATTCCTCTCGTTTAATGAGATAATACAGAGAAAAACCTCACATATTATACAGAAGACCAAAAATTTTGATGCTAAATGGAGTTTACAGAGTGTTCTGCTTTGGCAGGAGGAGGCCTTCTGAATTCAAACAAGGGAAATTTGAGATGTCTCCTCTCCCTTGATTTTATTGTGAAAGTATGTCAGACCAACCTTAAAGAAAGTTTGCCTTGACTTTGAAACAATTCAAAGAAGTAGAAATATTTGCCATTATATAAACATGATTACCCTCTTCTATACAGAATGTTAAATGCTGATGCCATGATAAAAATAATTGTTAGTATACAAGACACAAGAGTTGGTGGTAAACATATCCAAATCTAAGCAGACCCTAAGATTTTGATTGTTTCTGATAATGCTACAGGATCACCAAATAAGAGAGGGAGTTTGATAGATAAAAAACCAACAACTGTTTCTTCTTCTTCTGTAGGATTTATCTTTCACAGAATACAGGGGATACATTTTATATAAAAAGAAAAAATCTCAGAAGAAAAATAACATTAAATAAAGGGGTACTAGACTGAAATGTGTTTCATAGTGATTTTTCTAATATCAGGAAGAACTTATCCTCAAAACCTGAATTTGTATGTTTTCATTTACTTTTGGCTCTAATACAAATTAATCACTTCTCTACCTTAAGCACAGCTAAAGATTCTCCAAGAACAGTCATTTCGAAGTCCTGTGGTTTTATTTGAGCAGGCTGGCTGCTAGATTTATTAGCATAGATTCAGGATATTCAGGACACGCTCAAGTAGGTTTGGCAGCCAGGGGAAACAACTATTGACTAATTGCTGTCTTAGTCTGCTAAGACCTTCATAGCTTGGAGCAATGCAAGAGCCTGTCTGTCTGACCAGAAAAGCGTCAGAAATACAATCAGACAAGGGATGGGTCTCTTAAAGAGAGCTAAAGTGTGTAAAACAACAAAACGATGCCATTGTAAATGACTGACTGCCTTTAGTGCACTCAGGGTAATTGCAACTCATGCATAACTATGAGAAGGAGGAAAGGACACATTACATGCAGTCGTCAGACAGTGTGGCTAGAACACGGGGCATTGTTCTGCTTGCCATAAGCACTGAGTCTGATGCTCCAAGCTCCTTCAGCTGTCACGAGTGCCTGAGCTCTCTTTAAAGCCCTGCAGCAAAACAGGACCCATATGCTTCCAGCTGAAGAGCAGAAAAACATTTTTGCATTAAGGCAATGCTTGTAGAGTTACTTCAGGAGCATGAAGGTAAGAAATGAGATTCAACCCTCTTCTAGTTATAATCCACCTTCTCATAAAGATAAGATCTATTTTTCTTAGTGGGAATTTTAAATTACTTAGGCATTTGTTTTAGGTTTTTTTTCTGATGTGTGCACTGGTCAGTACTGAATTACTTCGTGTAGACACAGCAGAAATACTAATTGATCCTGCCTAGGTGAAGGGAACCAAGATCAGCAAAGGGATATAGTATGGAACATTTCAAATACTGACTAGATCAGTGGTGAAATTCAACCACACTGTGATGTTGCAAAGTGATACAGGATCAACATGAATGGAGTTGAAGGCAGTATGTCCAGGCCAAGATGCGGTATATTAGAAAGACATTCTTTCCTGGCTGCTGACAGCTTCTTTTGAGGTTGTATCTGGGCTTCTGTAAACCACGTGTGATCTGAACCTTTTACTTTCAGAAATCAAAGAAGCTTGGATTTCCTTTCTTGGATTTTCCTTTTTTTCTCTAATGCAGTCCTGGTCAGAATACATGGACTTACAAAAGTCTGATAATTATATCAGTGATAGCTCTGCTCTTCATCTACTCTCACGACCCTTTCCATAGAGCTTAAGTATGTAAATAAATTCAGCTGTACCAATAAATATACATGTGCATATACATACGGCTGATAATATAATATAATATAAT
>VWPU01016347.1:0-17198 GCA_013398955.1 Callaeas wilsoni
GAGCAGGGTGCTGCGGGGCTGCGCTGCAGCTGCACGGGATGCCCGTCAGCCCCAGCTAATCCCGCTCCGTGATTGCAGCCGCACAGCCTGCACGAGAGCTGATAAGGAGCTGGCAGGTGATAGCGGCCGAGCTCTCCTCTGCCTTTACGTGGGCAGTTACAAAACCCGCGGTTTGTTAAGAAAAAGACTTGCTCCTCGACCATCTCTCACAGCCAGACGCTCTAATCTTGTCCCACAGGCTGGGACTGACCAACAGCCTTCAAACCTGTGACTCAAAGTGTTTGTCTTACATTTGCATGTCTAGCAGGAGACGAAACCGGCACACTACTGCTTTAAAAATATTAATCATCAAATATAGACCTTCTATATGTGCCTTCTAATCTAAGTAAATTCAAGTTTCATAACGGAAAAATTTAAATTTACTTGCACGCAGTAAGTGATATAATCACAGCTGGTGATTAAACAGAAGAAGGCATCACCAGGATGAAGAAGCAGTTTTCATTGGCCAAAAGGCTTCACCAAGTGAATTCCAACATGCCCGTCCTGTCAGATGCAAACCCAGACACTGCTTATTTATCAAAGGCAATTGCACAATCCACACTGACTGGCTTGAAAACTGAAATCTGGACTGGCAAAAGGTTACTTAGAAGGAGACAAAAGGCACTTTCCTTTTCTACACGGGCCTGAGGAAAGGCTTTAAGCTGACAGAGGGAAGGGTTAGACGGGATTTTGGGTGAGGCCCTGGCACAGGGTGCCCAGAGAAGCTGTGGTCCCCCCGTCCCTGGCAGTGTCCAAGGCCAGGCTGGACAGGGCTAGGAGCAGCCTGGGACAGTGGAAGGTGTCCCTGCCCATGGCAAGGGGCAGCACTGGATGAGCTTTAAGGTCCTTTCCAACCCAAGCCATTCTACGATCCTGTCTTCACTGTGCCAGCAATAATAACAAAAGCAGAGACTTCACCAACTCAGGGATCCAAAATAAAAGGTGAATGTGTCAGTGCTGGAGTGCTACAAAATTATAATCAAACATTTGACCCTAATTTTTGAGATGAAGGATGGTAACAGACACAGCCCCTCCCCAAACAGCAGCAGCTTGCTGAGCGTGATGCTGCAAAGGCATTAATAAAGGCAGGTGACAACTCAGACACCTGCAGAAAGAGGAAAGTAATAATGCTCTGCAGTTCTTCCGTGAACGGAAAATAACAGCGACAAAGCAACAGGTTTGGTTTGAACAGGTCCAAAGAGTCCAAAGAAACTCAAGTGCTGAGGCCAAGAGTCAGGGCTGTGAGAAGCAGCATCTCAGGCAGGCCAGGCAGTGAGAACAGCGGAACAGCTCTTCCTGGAGAAACTGCTCCAGTGTGCCATCACACAGCTCTGCTCTCGCACCTCTGTGAGCAAACTGGCACCCTACAGCAAGGACGCCGCTGCCCGAAGACTGACTTAAACCGAAAAAATACCTCTTCTGAAGTTACCTGAAAGCCCTGCCTGACTGAGCTGCAGAAGTAAGAGCAAAGCAACGTGCCCTGGAGCAGAGCAGCAGCCAGGGAGGACGGAGCCATTAGCTGCTCCCAGCCTGGTCTCACGGGTACAAAAAGGTCTTCAAAATACAGGCTGGAGAAGCCAATAATTGTCATTTTAACACAACGTCTCCCAGCGCAGCGTCTCATCGTCAGCTTGTTTGTATTACTGGTAATTTTCACATGTTGTGCGAGGCCAAGACCAAGCAATTAATGCTCTGCAGTATCTGCACGATGACTTTCTATTGGAAAGAATTGGAAACCCCCTCAGGGCAGAAATACGCAAAGGATTCCCAACACCATTCCCCGCTCCGGCATCGAGAACAGCTTTATTCACTAAAACTACAATTCTGGGAAAACTGTTAGAGATTCATCATCACCCTGGGAAACGCAGAGCAGTAACACAATGTACTGCACACAAGGAGAACGTCTGAGGGGGGACCTGCGCCCTCCCGTCGGCCCGGGATGCCACGGACCTGCCCCGCGGCTCTGCCCCTGCACACCCAAGAGCAGAGCCAGCTCCTTCCAGCAGCCCCATTTCTCACCGTGGAAACCCCTCGGATTTAACGCACCTTCGAAACGAGGAGTCTGCAGCGCCACGGCACACTGTTAACACAGGAACAACAAACATAATCACCTTCCCCAGGAAAGAATGATTAGAGAGAGGAGAGCACCGAGTTCTATCCTTGGCAGCTAGAAAATAAAGGAAAATAAACTACTGGAATGGCTAGAACATGGTCAAGTTCTCATTTTTCTTGAACAATACATGCTGTATTTGTTTGTAGAAAATACTTCGAAAGATTACATTTCAGTTACAAATTTGTACTGATTCTGTTAAATTGATATTTATTCTCTTTACTACAAACTCCTTACAGTTAAACTGGAGACAAAATTTGATTTTTGCCAAACTGGGCTCTGGCTGCTTTTGGTGGAGCATCCGTGGCAGCAGCATAGGAGGGAAAAGAACATTCCTCAGTGCTGGTACAGCAATCCAACGTGTGTGGGGACAACAGGGACAGCCAGGGAAATTACTGACGATAACATGTGTGACAGAGCAACCCATCTTTATAACAGAAGATTTTAATTTCCTAGATGTCTCTGGAACGATGACTACAGCATGAAAGAAGTGAAGGATGGCTTTCAAGCCCTTAGGAATTTCCCCAGGCAGCATCCGAAAGAGCCTGTTTCCTATAATCGCCTTGAGTTATTTGCAATTTTAAAGACAAAATGAAGTATGGAATTTAACACATGGGGTGGGGGGAACACACACACATGTCAATATCCCAGTATTAAAAGCGAGGAAAGGAAAAAGAGTTGTGCAGGAAGAGATCACCACAACCACCCCGGATTTGCCACTGTCCCCCCTCCCTTGTGGCTGTTTATCTGGTGGCATTTGGGGACGATTTCTTAAGCACTGGAGCCAAACCCACCCACAGAAGTGCTCTGGTAGCCAACCAGGAACTGGCCGAGCCCGCTCAGGAGCGGGCAGTAGGGAAGGGGCAGCGCTGGGACGGGAGCACTGCCACAGGTCCTCCTCCATCCTTCCTGCTGACAAACGCCCTCGTGCACACTGAGCTAAGGCTGTCCCAAGATGATCAGCGGCAACCCAGAACCCCTTCCCGAGTGCCAGCTGCCAGCTCCGAGCTCCATCCTGTGCAAGCAATGCACGGATAACGCTCCCGAGGCTCACAGCCTCACATTTTCCAGCTGGAGCTCCCTCTCCGCTCAGCTCTGTGCTCGCAGAGCTTTCCAGCCTGGCACTCGGCACCCGAAATAGCTCAGGATCAGCTAACCCAGAAAGCTCTGTGCACGCTCCCTCTCCAGCGCCGGCGCTGACCCGCAGGGAACCAGCGGCAGCTCCTCGGCCTCAGCAGCCAGCGCCACGCTGCCCAGTCTGCCCAGTCTGCCCAGCCCACAAAAGAGCTGCTCTTCCAGTGCCATGACAGCCTGGGGGGGGTGTTGGTTTCTTCCTTTTGAAATGGCCTCTAGCAGGGAAGCGTATCAAAGTCTCAAAGGAAAGAGAAAAAACAATTCCAATCTATTCAGGTCGACTGGATTTGCAGCTCACGGACAACCTCAGAGAAACCCAGGCCACGGGATGAGGGGATGTTTTCCTTCCAGGAGCAAGGACAGCTCTTTCGCAAGAGCCTCCACGTGCTCGGTGACCTTACAGGTTTACAGCCTGCCCCTCGGCCAAGGGCCAGAGCTCCCGACCCACAGTGCTCGAGGCCCCGTGGAGCTGCAGGTCCTCCAGGAGCCCTGTCACGGTGGCTGGTTCATTGCAGACAACATCTTTGAGGGCTGCCAGCTCCTCCAGGTCTGCTGGGCAAAGCCACCCTCGCCCAGGGGATCCCTGGCACTGCACTGGTCCCACGGAGCTCTCCCTGCCCAGGCTGAGGGGGCCCAGGCCACGAGCCAGCGGCCCCCCGGGCTACGGCCATCCCTTCCCACCCGCCTCCTTCCACCAAATCCCACCCTGGCTGGGCTTGCAGAGCTGTCTGCCAGGTAAAAATAGGACGGTTCAGATGTTTTTGATAAAATCTAGATTTGCAAGTTTTGCTGTTTCCATTAAGTTTTAGGGCTTCCCTTGCTACTCCTGTTTCACCTTGAAATTAGGACAGTTTTAAGATGTCCACGCCTTGAAACGCTGCATGCAGGAAGCCAGTGCTGGTAGCACTAATGAATACTTGGAAAGATTCAGAGAGCTGAATGTTGCATTTCCTTTAAAGCTCTTCCTCGGTTCCGAGGCTGGGGTCAGCCAGGAATAGAAACCCAGTCACTTCCTCCTCCCCACTGGTATGCCGTGCGACTGAGCCGGGACTTTGATCTGCAACGCCGAACGAGCTCACGCACAAAAACAAGTGGACTCAGAAACCTCCAGATTGTTATTTAATAAAATATCAGGTGTCCCAGCCTTGAATGTGTTAAAAGAGTCTTTAAAGATTTATCTTTAAAGCGATAAAATAAGTCCAAGCTCATTTGTGAAACCAGTTGCTCTGGTTGGAAAGTAGCTGTCAAGTATCTTGATGACTCAGGATGTTGTCGTGCAGGCATCCTAATATTAACTGCTCCCTTCAATACGAGCTGAAAAAGGAATGCTCTGCTACTCATAATACAGAATTCCAAGCACTCAGGTTCTTACAACACTCACATTTTAGATGAGGGAGTTTCAGCACTAAATTTTTTATCAAATCATGCACAGAACTTGCAAATCACCTGGCACTGCATGAGAACAGACTTGTCTTCTCCAGCTACGGAAACCAAGTCAGCACAGAACTTGTTAGATGGGTTTTGTTAAAAAAGAAGGTGTCAGAGAAGCTTCCTTTTCAGTTCAGAAAATGGCAGATGTGTGGGTCTTAGCAGAAACACGCGACCAGGAAGGGCAGAATTCATAAAGCGACATGAAAATTAAACCAAGGAAACTCACGCCAGAGCAGGACTCAGACCCTACACCAGAGAACTTCCCCCACAGTCGGGGCGGCCAAGGGACCTCTCAAAAGCCTGGGCTGGGCTGGGCCAAAGTAGGTCAGCAAAAAAGCCTTTGCTGAAATATGGATTAAAGCAGCAGCGCTATTCCAGCTGGGAGAGCCTATCTGTGATCCAGGATCACATCCACACTTCGTGCCGCTTCAAACAGCAGCATAAATTTAACCTTCAGTTTTCCTTTAAACCTCAAGCTTATCAGGATTGTTCGGTCAAAGCAAATAACCCCAAAAGCATTACAAGTCTCCCTTTTCCTCCGAACGAGATTATATCATTTATTAATCAAAAGGCAAAGATGCAAGATCATTCTTACAAACTAATTTTAATTTATGTCTGGAAATCTCAGTAAGGTACTGAAAACAACTTGGAGGTGGCACTCAGGGCTCTGGGCTGGTGACAAGGTGGGGATTGGGCACAGCCGGGACTCGGAGGTCCGGGAGGGCTTTTCCAACCTAAACGATTCTGTTTGGAAATGACTTTTTACTAAAAGCCAGGTCTGGGGAACCCCAAAGGCCACTCCAGTGCCATCGCTGGGGTCACTGCCAATCCTTACCACCAGGCCATGCATGCCCCAGAGTATGCCATTATTTCAATAAACATGTATTATCTTACTAAAATTAGGGTGTGCAGTGAAATTAAATTCCATACATCTTCAGCATCCAAAAACTATTCTGCATACAAAGTTTAAGATTTCTACTTTTTAAAGCTGTTTTAAAAGTCTGTTTTCAGATACAACTGTGTTTCTCATATTGGCTTATATTCTAATTTACTCCATGTTTCAAGAGCGCCAAGATGCAGTCCTTCATAAAAAAAAAGTCTAATTATACCTACATCACCCTCATATGGGGACAGCACAATTAATTTGGGAGCAATTCATATGGAACACAAGATAAACAGAAATTCAACAGGCAAAAGAAACCATCAAAGGCCCTGGTAGCAAAAGTAACCCACAGAAAGAATACAGGAGAGAAAACAACAGCCGGGTAGTAGGAAACTGAAATTGGCACACAAACCGAAGTCCACATGAAACTATCAAGCTTGCAAGTTCTTTTCTTTATTTAGTTTTTGTTTTTGAAGTTAACGAGCCTGGACTGCATTCTTGCACAACAAATCCACACATGCAGAACATGCACGTTTTCAGCATGGATTTATTCAAAACCTTTGCTGATGGCTTTAGGAAGTTATTGCTTCAGAAAGGTAACAGAAACTCTCAGGGGGAAAGAAAAAACCAAACAACTAAATAAGCAAGAGGAAAAAACCCAACATGGGTACACAGCAAGGGACAGCCTGCCTGTGGATAGGTGCGTTGCTTTAAAATGCATCGCTGTGAATTTACTGCACCTGACCAACTGAAAAGCTACCGAAAACATCAATAAAATGTAGAGTTTAATACACTACAGCTGCATGCACACCCCCGCTCATTTTTAAGCGACGGGGGAGATCCCCCAACCCCTTCCTGGCAGCACATCCATCCCGCACAGCGCACGGCCGGTTCTGCTCTCCGCCGGGGACGGGCTCCGAGCGGAGCACAGTAGCAGGCCCAGCACAGCATCCCTGAGCCTAGCCCAGCATCCCTGAGCCCAGCCCAGCATCCCGGAGCCCAGCAGGCCCAGCCCGGCATCCCCGAGCCCAGCGCGGCCTCCCCGCGCCCCCCCCGGCCCGCCCCCGCCCCGCCCGGCCTCCCCCCGCCCACCCCGGCACCCCCCAGCCCCGCCCGGCCTCCCCCCGCCCACCCCGGCACCCCCCAGCCCCGCCCGGCCTCCCCCCGCCCACCCCGGCACCCCCCAGCCCCGCCCGGCCTCCCCCCGCCCACCCCGGCACCCCCCAGCCCCGCCCGGCCTCCCCCCGCCCACCCCGGCACCCCCCAGCCCCGCCCGGCCTCCCCCCGCCCACCCCGGCACCCCCCAGCCCCGCCCGGCCTCCCCCCGCCCACCCCGGCACCCCCCAGCCCCGCCCGGCCTCCCCCCGCCCACCCCGGCACCCCCCAGCCCCGCCCGGCCTCCCCCACCCCCCCCGCGCCAGCCCCCCCCCCCCCCGCCCCGCCCCCCCCCCCCCCGCCCCCCCCGCCACCCCCGAGCCCAGCCCGGCATCCCCGAGCCCAGCAGACCCAGCCCCCCGTGCCCGAGCCCACCTGCCCGGCCCCGCTCTGCGGCCACGCCGAGCCCTGCCGGAGCTTGTTACTCCATCCCTGCACACCACCACACCTCGGAGCAGGTTCTCCAAGCCGTGACGGCAAAAATAAACCGCATCAGCTGCTCTTTTCCGTCACAGACTCCAGACTCCTGGCTCCGGGCAGAGCGGACCTGCTGCAGCTTGGCAATAAAAATCCCTGAGAACGCCCAAACTTCGCAGTGGTGTTCTCAGAGCAGGTTGTGAGGGCAGGGGAAGGCAAGGAGACACCACGCGGGCTTTGGAAGCTCCCAAGGGGCTGAAGCTCAAAGCAGGGCCGGGTGCGCACGCACCAGAAGCGGCCACGTCCTTCCCAAATGTCCAGCTGGGAAGGAGGAGATCCACGGAAGCCCTCCCCGTCATAGCCAATTGACACAGCTGGAAAGGAGCTGTGTAATGGCTGGAGGATTCTCATCCAAGACCAAAACCTCATTTTCTAAAAATTTCACGTTATTTCTAACCCCAGACGCTCTGTTTTCACATCCCTCTCACAGAGGGATGCAGCCAAGCTACTGCCCACTCGTGAGCAAAGAGGTCATCGGCCTTCCAGCCCCTCTTCTCCATGAGAACTGCCACAGAAACAGGGGCTCAAACATTCAGGGACAGAACACACACCAAAAAACCCCCAAATTACCCCTGCCCACAAAGTTTCTAATAAAAGACTCAAGTCCCTGCTGCACCCAGAAGTGCACCACACCGGATCTTCTGGGTAAGAACAATGACAAGACCTTTCCCAGGTTTCTTGGAAAAAAGAAAACCAAGCCAGGGAGCTGTGAAATCACTTTCATTATTTGCTTCTTGAATAGATGACAGACTTCACTGATACTTCATTATTTGCTGCTCCTTGACTCTACAGCACATTTCCGAGTTTCCCAGGTAGTATTTTGAGGCAAACTACTCACTTGTGCCCTCATTTCTTTTTTAAAGCTCCCATCCTGAGCAATACTTCCTAACTTTAAACTCAGCTACATAAATAAAAGCAACCAGAAATAAGAAGTATCTGAATAAAGGAACACAAGAGTAAATGGCGCCCTGCTGCTCACAAGTTTCATATTAAATCTTGTGTGACCGTGGTGCAGAAATTTGATGATCTCCAGCTGTTTTCTGACACACAGTAACTGTACAAACATATTACAAATAGTATGAAGAATGCATTACTGTAAAATCCAATATGAAACTCGTTTTCTTTACTAAATTACAGTAGCAGTGAACTGAATTCAACAAAGACACGAACATTGTTTTAGAATTCCTTCCCCAACAGTACTTTTGCCTTTGCAATCTCACAAAAACTGAGATATTTGATCAAAAAGGGGAAGTTGTGCATGACATTGCATCCCCACAGCAAAGTACCAGCAGTTTGTGGGATATTAATTTCCAAAATACATCAGGATTTTAATTTTCTAGGAAGATTTAGCATGGACTGGGAGCTCCACAGGTAGAGCTGGAATGTGGAGGTTTACTGGTGACCTGTTGGCACTGGCTGTATTAAAAAGGCAGCGGGCTGGCACAGAAACATTCTCCCCACACGATGTCAGGGTGACTTCTGAAGAGCACAACTTCCTCCAGAAATCCACACAACTGGTGATTATTGATTGAAGGCACCAGGATTATAGAACTTTACACGATATCCTGGGTAAGTAACACCGTGTCCTGGAATCTAAACTCGCCTCACACACGAGCAGCAAGAAAACCTGACCTCGACTCCATCCCCTCCGTTCCACAGCCCAGCTCCAGGCTTACAGCTCCCTGAGCCACAGGAGCTGCAGCTGCTCCTCCTGCTCCTGCCAGACGCCTCTGGGACACGGAGGTGATGCAGCCAGCAGGACAGGCCACGGGAGAAGGAGGAAAATCCTTTGTCACGGCATTTTGTAGTTCTGTTTCAGGCAATACAGGCACGGCTCGAGCACAGGGAGACACTGCTTCATCCCGGGATGGAAGCCCAGCAGGAAACGTCACGGCAGAGGTTTGTGGGAGCTGAGTCAGGCCAGGACGTGGGAGGCACAGGCACACCACCTTCTTTGCAGTGAAGGTGAGGTAAGGAGGAAAACCCCCAGGAGAGACACAGTAATCGTGCTGAATTGTCTTCCCAGCCCAACCCTGCACTTCTGGGGCCACAGTTACTCACGCCCCAGTAAGGACCCGGGTGCTGGACTGGTTACACACGGGGACAGCCCACGCCTGTGGGTTCTCCTGCCCACAGGCAGCAAGAGCTGCACGTCCAGAGCCTTCCAGCTGCCTCTCCATCTGTGGTACCAAGTGCTCCGGCCGCGGATGGTGCAGGTGACCCTCTGCTG
Organism: Callaeas wilsoni; assembly: GCA_013398955.1. Taxonomy (NCBI): domain Eukaryota; kingdom Metazoa; phylum Chordata; class Aves; order Passeriformes; family Callaeidae; genus Callaeas; species Callaeas wilsoni. The sequence goes on from VWPU01016347.1 coordinate 9,460, forward strand.
ACATCCCTTCGCAGGTGACCAGCACTGCCACGGCCACAATCTGTCACACCCTCACATATGGGCAAAGAAACCACAGATTTTGTGTTTCATTTTTTCCCCACAGATAGCCCAAAAGAGCCAAGACAATGAGATGAAGTTATTCTTTTTTTACATGTGTCATCTATTCCAGCTGTACTGGTTCTCTCCTGTCCCGGGGGGATGAGGCCATCCACTGACAGCATCTGACCAGTATTTCCAGAACCCAGCACTGAGATTAACTCCTGGTCTGCGAGGGCCTTGGCTATTTAAGCACAGGCTGCGTTATAAAAGGGCATCAATGGATCTCACACTACACTGGCTGTTACAAATGGTTATCAATGGATCTCACACTACAGTGAATCAGCCAGAAAATCCCTGGATGAGAACAATAATCTGTACATGCAACAGCGCCACACATTAATTCTTCAGTAAATAAGATTAAAATCTGTGTGTACTTGAGACTCTGGGAGACAAAGGCTGGGAAACCAAAGAGAGCTTAACCCAAACTCCCCGGGTCTGGCGCACGGCGTTCAGCACAGCGAAGTGTTCTTCCCAGAAACCACCTTGCTGCACACACGCGTGTTCTGTGCCTCTGAGCTCCAAGCTCATCACTGTACAAAGGCATTCCCAAGTTCATTTCCCCACACCAGAGGTGACACACACTCACAGCTATTTTAACAGCACAAACCCAAGGACACTGTAACTACGGCTCTACAAAGCCTTCCCCATTGCCCGTAACTCGGACTGAGAACAGGATTTTATGGGGATGTTGCTTCCCCCAAGACTGATGCCATGGGGACCGTTTGCAGAACGGGTATGTGACACCACAGCAGCACACTGGGGTGGGACAGCAGCTCGGGCAGGCTTCAGCTACCCCAAAGCAACGGCTGTGGGAGGAGGAAAGTTACCACCACACTCAGCAGTGGCTATAAAACTGGACCCCGGAAGACAGGAGGACTTGGGAACCTTTTAAAGTGCAGAAATAATTCCAGTTTGCAGTTATGTATGCACACAGAATATGCACCACTTGTTCATTTGCAGAAGGAGCAGCAATAATCAAAGGAAGAAGGGAAATTTGCTTCCCCCAAGATAAATTGCTCTCACTGTAAAAGCAATCTTTAGCATGGTAAATATACTATGTAGGAGTTGGATAATACCTGTATTTCATATTTCTGAGAAGATTCGTGAGTAGGACTCGTTCAACCACAGCTTTGCCTTCACTGGCAGCAGCAGAGTACAAGGGGTTTAACCATGGAGATAAATTTTAAAAAAATGGAATGGACAACAAAAATAAGCTTGTTTATAAGCCACAATTAGGTTTAAAACAGAGATCATTGCAGGGAGAAATAGATTTGCAGAAGTTAACCATTTGGGCTGGACTTACAACAACCTCCTTGGCTATGAGCTCGACGGAAGGATCAGCCAAAACTGGGAAAAGAGGCTTACATCTTACATGACCTCTCATTTGTCTAGTTACCTTTCCACAGCACCTTAGAGCACATTCTGCAGGACATTCCCGATTCATGCCTTTCTGCCAAAACAACTGGATTTTTTGCCATGTTCTTCCAGACTCAAACCCCCAAGTACAGTATTACATTAAGCTGACGAATCACAACACAGACTACTGGAACCCTGAGCACTCCAAATAACACGTCTGGGTTTTACATCAAAATAGAATTATTAAAAAAGCCCCAATTCCGGATGTCCCATACATTATACACTGCTGAGTCAGGCAGCACTTAAAGCACTGCATCCAGCCCTGCCAAGCCACCGGTCTTGGCCAGCAGCCGAGGGAAACAAAGCAGGAAGACAAACGGACAACTGACCTTTACCACTGCTGGCAAACAATACCCTTTTCTCCCTTCCTTTGGTACAGCACCTGAGTCCAAGAAGAATCCCAGTTAAAGTTACGGGTAGAAGGGCAGAAGGGTAACTTTTGGAAGCAAAGCTTTGGACCACGATCAACCAGCAAAACTTTTCCTCCTTCCAGACTCTCCCCCTCTTTAACGGCTTCTCTCAGCTCTTGCCCTTTCTTAAACTTCCTTAATGATCCTTATCCCCCACAAGCTTAAGTACTAGGAATGATTTCAACTGTAATAAGAGAAGCCATAACAGTGCCAGTGGGGCCCAGTTTCTGCGAATTCTGGCTGCAGGAGCAAACCCTGCATTCTGGGCTGGTTCTCGGCATCCTTCACTCCCCCCACAACAAGCCACATCTCCAGGAAGTCAGAGCAATAGGACTTGAGCGGAGGATTTAATGTATATACCATGCAAGAGCCCCACGAGTGCGCGTTGCTAAAACCATTTCCTTGAAATGGAACGGTTTTCCCTGGGTTTGTGCAATAAATCACAGGAACATCCCAGCGGAGACGGACGCCAGCAAACCCTCCAACTCTTCAGCGAAGCCCTGCAGCGCGATGTGCTCCTCTTCCAGCTGCTGTCTCACTGCCATCAAAGACAATCTAAGGTAAAGTGTCTGTTAGCCCCCTTTCTCCTCCCTTTTATTCTAGCTGCCTTCTTCGCTCGCTGCCCTGGCTCGCACGGGACACCCCGGGGCCATGGCAGACCAGGCCGCTCGGGAGCTGGGGCCGAGGAGCTGCAGCTCAGCGTTCCAGCAGAAGACCTGCACCTCAGCACAAGCACCGACCGACTCCTCCTCCGACAACGGCTTACTGATTATTGCCAATTCGTTCCCATTAATCAGATTCCTGAAGTTTGCGCTCTGCTTGTTAACTCCTGGGTCCCTCCCGCAGCTCAGTGCCATTGATCAGTTTGCTTGGGCCCCGTTATCACTCGTCTCGTTAAAGCCAGCACGCTGGGCTATCGGGAGGAGCAGAACCACTCAAAAATGGCATGACATCAATTCCAGCCCGAGTGGATATAGAGGGACATTCCAGGTTTCCCATTAAACAGGCAGATTAAATACAACCTGAACACCAGGGCGGAACCGCAGCTTTTCTTCCCCTATGTTCGGTCTACGATTAATATGTTTTTAGTAGACAAATAATTCTACAAACACCAAAAAGCATTTCCTCCTGGAACCTGAAGCTTCTCAAAATCCCAGCCTCTACCTCTCACATTTAGTACCTAAAAAAAACCAGACCACGGGAACCTGGCAAGAGAGTCCTTCCTTTGTTTCTAAAACAAATGCCAATTTTGTTAAGTCTTCTACAAGAAAAACAAACAAATCCACAATACATCACCTTAAACTAACCCAGTTTAGACCAAATATTCCTGGCAAGGCTCAAGAAGAAAGAAAACTCCTGCTTCAAACCCAGGGTTCATTAATACCTCCAACACTGTAAAAGGAAGATGGAATTGCCTGAATATTATAGAATAAAAATAATAAAGCAAACCCAAACAATGCTGTTTTTAGAACTGGACTTTGTAGTTTAAGTGTAGAAAAATCCTTGGGAAGTAAGAACAGCTTCCACAAAGCTGTGAATAACGCATTTCTATGCAAAGCTCAGCTAGGAGCCACCTCAAAATTCTTTACACATTCCATAAAGAAAAAAAAAAAATCCATTATCTTACGGCAAAAAGGAAGCAATAAAATACAAGATGACCTTGCAGGAAGCAAGACCGTCACCGCTCGAGGGCCAGCGTGGACAACCCCGGGCAGCGGAGGAGGCAGCCGGTGCCGGGACGCTCCGGGACGTTCCCTGGGCTGGCCCGGGCACTGCTGCCATCGCTGCCCCACCACCGTCCCCAGGCTGCTCCAGAGCATCTCCCCCTGCTCGCCCGTTCTCCGGAGCAGCTCTGCCCACGTTCACAGCCCCAAGCAGCTCCCCATCCCTCCGGCACCGCACACGGCGGTGACACAGCGTCGGTGCCTGGAACTCCCCGGAGCCGGGCAGACACGGCGCGTTAACCACCCCAGCGGCGTGGGGCTCTGCCCACGCAGCTCTGCACAGCACCACGCGGCTCTGCGGCACCGCGCCGCCTCGCAATTATCCTCAAAAGTGACATTTCCATTATCTCTGGGGAATCTGCTTATTCAAACTGTCCCTGAAATCCTCCTCCCCAGCGCAGAAACGCTTCTTGCTTTGACACAGAGTTTATGGTTATCATTAAAGATACAGTGAGAGCAGAGGAAATAAACGCCCCAAAAAATCCCCACAAAACAAACTCAACGCAACATGGAACTGGACTAATTATGCAAAAGGTTACCACGATGTATTTCTACTCTGTCAAAATAAACGGTAAGACACACTCAATATGTACCAAGGTGGAATCCAGCCACACAGATTTTGATTGTCTTTTCTGGATCTCTTACATTACAAATTGCTTTAAACACCTCAAAGAAAAAAAAAAACCCCAACATTCGCAACATAAATCAAAATCTATAAAAGAAATTGAGAATGAAAGCAAGCTAAAAGTTGTCTTCCTGAAACAAAGAAGAAATCCTCACACACTTCATTCCAGCCATGGGAAAATGGAGCAAATATCGTGCAGGGAGAGCCCCGGGACTGGCAGGGAACACCCTGGGGATCAATTGTCAGCAGAGCAATAAAACCCAGAACGTTAAACCAGATCCTTCATTAAAAGCCTCCAAATACCGGCTTTCTGTATAGGGACTCGCAGAGCCATTTTCTAACAGACTCCACAAAATCCCCCCTCCGCGGAGGCCACACGCCGCTCGCGCTAGCTGTTAAACACAGAGCAGCCGGGGGAGACACGGAGCCGGGGGTTCCCCGGAACGGGAACCGCTCCCGCTGCCCCGGAGCTGCCCCGGAGCTGGCCTGGAGCCGGCCCGGAGCTGGCCCGGCCACGCCGCTCCCCCAGAGCGCTGCCCTGCACCGGCCGCGCCTCGGCGGTACTCCCGGGAGACACAACCGAGGCACCTGCAATAGGCACGAACCAGCCCCCCACGCCCAGCCCGCTCCCAGAGCCCCCTGCCAGCAGCCCTCCTGCCGCCCCACTCTGGAGTCAAATTCCAGGTACGTTAACGTCTGACTGCAAACGTCCTTATCTCTTTAAACACGGTTATTGAACAAGCTGCCGAGTATTTCCCACTCGGAATCTTCTTGTCCATGTAAGGCAAATGTGATACCGAGCACGGCGAAAACTCGAGTTCAGCTTAAATGTAATTCTAGAAATTTACCCAGCAACCAAGTTATTTTTGTACATAACATTTAAGTAATGCTAGGAAGGAAAAAAAGCCCACAGTGATTGATCCTCTAACCCCTGGGAACGAAGGAGCTTCTGTATACACTTAAATACTTCCTTCCACACTGCCTGTGTATGGATCCCGATACCATGTACTTGATCTTCCCTCTAGGCTGTATCTCGGAAGTTCTATTTTTATTTATTTACTTTTTAAATCATGGCAGCTCCCCTCCACTTTTCTTGTCTTTAAAACCATTAATTGAGTAGTTGCTTAAAGCTGCTGTTGTACTGTGGGATAAACATTCCTCAGTGATGTCTCTGATCAGCCACACATACCAAACGCAAAAGGAAAAAAAAAAAAGGAAAAAAAGCCCAAGCAACAAACCAGCATGCATGGAGTTGTGCTAAACACACTTGTAGCGTTTTAATAAAGAGCAACAAAAACTAATTACCTTGAATAGCCATTAGAGAAAGCAGGTCTGCCAGAGAGGTTGAGCGTTCCCAGTGGAGCCAATGCCTCGTCCCCTGATCCCTGGCACCTATTCCAATTTTCTGACCCGGCAGGAAGAGATGGAATGATATTAAAAATTGGTTTCTGATCCTGCTGCTGAGAGAGCGATGCAGTATTTAAATCATAGTGGTACATCTGTCCCCCAGAGGTGCTGACACCGTGGATGGAGATGGCCGAGACTTTCGTACTCAGCAGGCTCGACCCGGAGAAGTTGGCCTGACAGTAAAGTGGGCCCATGTTTTCCTGCTTGATGCCAGGAGTACAGAGTTCAATGAAGTCTTCCTTTTCTGTTTTCACTTGAGGCATTGGCATTTTGGAACTGGGTAAAAGGTCACCACGGTCATTAATTTTAGGTTTAGTGTCAGATAAAAGAGGAGGCTTGCAGTCTTCGCCGAGACTTCCTTCCAGGAGAAAGGCGTCGTCTGCGGATATGGGGGACAGCAAGCCACCGTCATCGAGCAACGGGTCCAGCCGCCACGGGCTCCCGTTGGGCTCCTTGCCCGGCGACACCGGCGGCAATTCTAAATCCTGGAGGATATCCAGGGTGCTTTGGTCTTCAGAGAACAACTTCAAGCTGCCGCCATTCGAGCCCACCTGGCTTTGGACTGCAGCTCCCGACTCCGCGGGGACGCCGCGCCTGGCCATGCCCGGGAAATCCGGCTCGAGCGGCACCTCAGAAGACGCGGTTCCCTTCGCGTCCTCGGCCAGGCTCGAGGACTTGTTCAAGCTCGCGATACTTTCCTCCAGGAGCCTGAAGTCCGTTTCTCCAGAAGAGATGCCGATTTGGCCCTGGTGCGAAAATCCAAGGTCGTTTCCCATCACTTTTGCGTCTGTTTCACCCATGTACAGTCCCATCGAGAGCGACACCGCCTTGGAAAGGTCTGGCTGAGGCACATTGTTTCCTAATCCTTTCGGAAAGTCAGCCAAAGCAGGTTGCTGACTGGAATCCGACTGAGAAGATGCAGGGAGAGGAGAAGTAGACACAGGGGCTTGGACAGTAGCTCCACCCCTGAAGGGTGGATGGAAGTCCATCACGATCCCTCCTTTGGTACTGATGAGTGCATTTTTCCTGGTTTCCTCTTGATCTGACGGGTTAAGCAATTCTTTGGAATCCATTACTTTACCATTAACTATAAAAAGATCAGAAGCAGTCAAAGTCAGCACAGCAAGGACACAGTAATAATTTAAAATATTAAAATAAAATTTAAAATAAAAAGTCTGAATCCTTCGCCTGGCGAACCCGCCTCAGCTGCTGTGAGAGCGAAGGCACGGCACACCACGCTCTGGGATGACACGTGCCACGTCTCTGAAACACACTGCGCTTGTTTTCAGGAGGTTTTAGTTTTTGTTTTCCGTCTAGTGAGGAGGAAGTATGTATTTTAAAGCTTGGCTAAACCTGGATGAAGGGGTAAGTCTGCCTGCACACAACCCGGAATCAAGCTACAGCACATGACGTCTCTGCACGCACTCTCCAGCTCTGCCGCCCATCCCCGCACTAAGGAATTGTAAGAACTGTTAAGGGACCCGGTGTACAAATTTTGCCAGGTAAATTTCCCTGGTATTTAGCTACACCTTGAGCAGGGGAAAAGGACATTTGCCACCCTTCCCAGTCAGCATTCCCCTTGCAGAGCAGGTCCGGAGCTCCCAGGGGCAGCACCTCCGTGGTTTGTCATTCCCCAGGACTCGACCACCCCACCACAAAACGCAGCGTTTGCCACCTTCGCACGGGTTCGGTCTAAAAATGCAAGTCCATCCATCTCGCAGTAAACCCCGTCCAATTCTTTAAATATATCTCAAATTTATAAATAAAACCTAGCTAAAAATAAAGCAGGATCTTTACTAGCTTCCAGCGCTCTACCCGTTCACGGCTGCTCTCCAAACACACCCAACACTGAAAACAAACCTCGTAAGTTTCGTATGTTTGTATTCGCTACATGGTTTTTTTCAGCGGAGAGCATAAATATTTGGAGAAACACTGTAAATTCTTCGGCAAACTTCCGACACGGTGTCCGGCCTCCCCCGGCAGCGCCCAGCCCGCAGTGCCGCAGCGGCGGCCGGCCGGGGGGCAGTGCCCCGCCGCCAGCCTGCCCCTTCCCCGCCG